>JAUELJ010225196.1:0-10132 GCA_031471255.1 Dryodora glandiformis
TTTGTGAACAACACTCAGTTAGTTGTCATTCTCATAAAAACCAATAAAGAAATGAAATTCTGTTGCCCGGGTGCGTCGTTATTCTCATAGAAACCAACAACGAAAGCAATAACGTAGCCCTGTGAGTCTACGCCACAGTTTGAAACAACTGGGTGTGGAAACACACCACGTGTGGCCCTAATTCTCTGGTTCCATAACAGAAAATACAAAACCCAATTAACACTTTGAATAAATTGTCTGCCAAGTTCATTAGAAATTTCACGACTGAAAAGTAAAAGACGAAAGCTTTGAATATGATTTCTCCTTTTTCTTCTTTTACATCAAAGAGGAGAGCTAACCCGATCAGACACTAAATATGCCGTTAACACTTTGCCCCTAAATTTTCCCAAAATCGACCAAGTACTTGCTTTGCTGGTTGAAAGGGAACTGAACATATAAACACAGCATGTATGTTATGTAGTCGATACCATTGTTTCAAATTAATGAAAGAAAGGTTTTGTGTACATCAAATCAACATTAAAACAAAAATAAACTTCCATCTTTTTTTTATTTCATTCCATTTGTTGGTCTGACATTTTCTTTTTACATTATATATATTACACATGTTAAATAAGAGCTTTACATTTTAACATTTTCAATACATGACAAAATTATAACGGAGGAAGTTAAAGTCATAAAATGGCAGGTCAAGTATCTATATATTTATATTTATATATACAGTCATTTCGTTATAAGGCATAACAACAAATTACGATAAATCAAAAAATATAATATATTTAATATTATCAGTAATATTATTGTATTTTCTGATTTCATTAACCTTCAGGTATGTGATTCAATTGCACAAAAGTACACACCAGTTATTTATGTTTAACATAGTGTTTATATTGCAGACCAGT
Source organism: Dryodora glandiformis (assembly GCA_031471255.1). Classification (NCBI taxonomy): domain Eukaryota; kingdom Metazoa; phylum Ctenophora; class Tentaculata; order Cydippida; family Dryodoridae; genus Dryodora; species Dryodora glandiformis. The sequence goes on from JAUELJ010225196.1 coordinate 900, forward strand.
TAAATAATTCTGTGGGTGAAACACCCCCCCCTCGGTCGGCCACTGCTCTCAATCATTATACACTTCATCTCGTCCCTGAATCACTCAACAATGTCTCGCACGCCTACCAGATGCAATGCAACCAGGACTCATTTAAAACGAACATCTGACACTCCACGAAACAATCTGACACATTTCATTAGCCAAAACATAGCAAGTACACAAGAGTTCAATTCATATCTTTAGAATCCATGGATGTACAATTGGTGAAACCTGCTACATTGCATAAAATACGCAACTTTAAAATAGTGCATTAATTAATAGACATTCAGAATAGTTTGTGTTGTTTCACTTTACTTCTGTGAACAAGTTGATAACATTGGTTGTAAAATCAGTCATATGACCAAAATCAAAGTGTGTCATGAGACAATTCAAAAACATAAAATCATAGCAGTCGTATATAGCAATACTCAACTCTGTGTGTAATTTGTAATGTATTCATGATAGATGACTTTTATATTCACACCATGAAGCACTGAATGGTAGGTACATAACATTAATATAGATGTTTATAATGGTAATGCTTAACCCATTCAAACTCATTGTATACCCTTGTGTGATAATGTAAGAAACTTGAATCATGAACTTGATAATTGGGTGGCAACAGCAATTGAACTGGCAGAAAGGATAGTTATGTGTGCACATGCAGCAAGAATTGACAGAAACGTGTCATAATGATGACGACACATCTACAACTACAAAGCAAGCACAGCAATGCAATGCAATTTTTAATGGAAGATATAATGACATTTGGAAGAATTAGGTTGCATGGCATGTAAATGCATTGTTTTGATTCCTTAAACTTAAAGACTGCACATATATAATTTGTGTTTTCACACCGAGAGTTGTGACGAATTGGGAAAGAATAGAGTGACACGGCATGTGTGCATTATTAGCTGTTCAAATCAATATCACGGGGACAGACTGGCAAGGCAGAGTGTGTGCTACAACAGAGTTTGTGTATACATGTGCTACAACAGAGTAAATGGCCCTTATCTCCTTGTGCTACAACAGAGTAAATGGCCCTTATCTCCTTGTGCTACAACAGAGTAAATGGCCCTTATCTTATCTCCTTGTGCATACATGTGCTACAACAGAGTAAATGGCCCTTATCTTATCTCCTTGTGCATACATATGTATAGTAAAAACTACTCTGTACATTAATTCAGTGGACGTTTCAAGCGGGAATGTATCAAAAAAAAGTCAAATCAGAAATAACGACAGGAATATAAAGATGGACATGTTTTTAAAAAAAAGGCAATTCAGACAGACAAGCAAATGAGACGACGATAGTATAAGTAAGCGTAAGTAAGAGGGGGTAGATTGACGGCTGCCTTGGTCGCTAGTAAAATCAAAATGGCTATAAAAATACAATACAATACAAAGAGCATGGCACTAGTCCCCAGGAGATGTAGAAGACGCAAACAGAAATACAACAACAATAGTTCTGACCTTGATAAATATAGATTGAGCATAGCATATATAAGAGCAGCAGAACACAATTCCCATAAAAAGATGAGCATAGCATAGCAATGTTTTATGGCCACAAGTTAATAACAGCTTTGATTTGGAAAAGGAAGACGAAATGAATGGTTGGGAAATGGATAACCACTACCGGTCATACCACACTACTAACTCAGAAAGAAACATGATTTGAAAATTCACCATACTCGGAAAAAATCAATTTTATTTTATTTTCTCAATAATGAAAAACGTATTATGTAGGGGATTTGACAACAGTTTGAAGCAACTATCTACAGTAAGTAATGGTTTACTGGTGGGCGAAAAACTATTCGCTACACTAGGTGAATGAAGAGTAAAAATTATGAATAAATCTGTGAAACAAAAAACAAAAATGGATGGCCATTTAACTACCAACGCCTTCAATAAGGAATCCACTTCTGAATACATAATTGTTATGGTCAGAAAATTATTTCATATAGAGGGGGGGAAAACGTACCATTCATCTTAATAAACACAGCTGGACACTAATTAAATGAAATATGGTTTTCAAAAATATTGTGAAAATTAAAATAATAAACTAATTAAATTAGCGAATGAAAATGAAGTGAGGGTTTAAATTATAAAATGTAGGCAATTTTAAATAAATCACAATATAAATAATAAATATTGTAAAACATTTTTGTCCCCCACAGAGCAAGGGAGAGTGCTGATGAAAAAATAAATGTGTGAATTCACCAATGACAATGACTGCCCTTCAGGTGTTCAATTTCTATTTCTTGTATTAGATTTAAATTTCGTGTCAGTCAACGTCACTAAACATGTTTACCATTACGTCTCAGCTTTAAAAAAGGGATTATTAATGACGGTCATTAAAAAAAAACTATTGATGATGCCGATAGAAATTTTTGTAAGATGATTAATGGTCATTTTTTTAAAGAGCTATAAATGATGTAATAGCAGTTGTTAATGGCCAATCTTAAAAGAGCCATAACTATAAATTATGATAATAGCAATTTATCTTTAAGACTGAGTTGGAGGCTATTGCAATATAAATTACGCTCTGGGAAAAAAATAAATAACATTTTAAATAAACGCACAGCAATCGTACATACAAAGGGTTCACCCATGTCAAACAGATTCTATCCACATCACGCTTCATACTCAGCATTGCAAACGTCTTCACCCCACCTAAGTCACTTCACACACTAGACCCGACTAATAATAGAATAAAATGAGCGGTGCCTTGACAAAACATGTCCATCTAGAGACACAGGAACAGGGCCATGCAATGCTGGGACAGCAGTTCTGGAAAAAAGTAGCGAGTAGCAGAAGTGACCCCCGATTTGATAATTTGATAATTGCAAGAGAGCATACCACTGCCAGAGCAAGGAATTCAGTTTGAGGCGATGTTGCATCCCAGCCACATTCCCAGATGAAGAAATCTTTGAACAGTGCATCAGTAACGTGTCTGCTTTGTCAGTTCCGAACATCACACAGAGGACACATTTTGTCAGGGCACTACACACAAGAAATGTATTTACACTATATTACATAACAGATTATTGGGGAGTGAACAAACCAAAGACGCATCATCGGAAAAGGTGACAAGACGATGCCCGCCACGTAATCTCAGTCTCTGCTGCTGCTGCTGTCAACACCGTCTTGTTTTGTCCGTCATATCTCGGATATGAATCATCAACACACAAATATATCCATTCAAATCACGTTTTGTTTATATAACACAGATTTCCAACGTTGTCACTCTAGTGGTACTAGCTACTGAGTTCAGTGGCCGAGTCCTCCGGCTGGCTGGGTTCCCGAGGGGGGTTCAAACCTCCGTTCTGTGGGGTGAGGAGACACACCAGCTGGGCTGTTAGATCAATGGACTTCTCTGGGTGTAATCTCTCCATTTCAAGGTATGAACTCTGAAAGACTTGACCCCGGTCCTGAGAAAAGAAATTATTTAATTATTTTGTTGAAAGCAATATAGGAAACGAAATACTGGTATGAAATGGAAAGACTTTTTTCATTTCATCATTAAATAAAAAAGAACCCAGTGCTTAGAAATGAATTCAGGGTTAGTGAAAAGATTGAACAGATCAAACTGATAGATCCATCTAAAAACATTAATCAAGAGCAAACAGAATATGACATTATCAACATTTGTGGGCTGGGTGGTTTTGCATAAATTTTTTTTTTCATTTTTAAATACAATCTGACTATCACTCACCACTAAGGGCATATCTACATTGTGTGTTTGAATATTGTGACAGTCTTCAGCGTTGATATGCGAGAAGAATTTGATGGGTGACTGGCCGACCTCCAGGATGGCCTTGGCAAATGGCGCCATCCACTTGACGCAAGGGAAGATGTCGGGCCAGGTGAACTCTAGAAATGGAAACACAATCGTTAGAAATCAAAAATTAAATAGAAAAATATAATACATGGGTGACACAAAACAAACAAAAAATATATAAACACAACATGTTTTTTTTTTGATTTTTTGCAATGATTATTCAATTATACTATAAAACACAAGATGTGTACCACAGCTTAATTAACCTTTTGAAAAAGGCTACGTCGAAAATGAATTGTACAACTATGCACCAATACCAACTAATTGCAATGTTCTTTTTTACGCTCTAAACTACAACACAACACGGCATGAAATAACGGGGAATGTTCTCTCGGTCTTACTGGTGACTCCCAAGGTCAAGGCCTCACTGGTGTGGTGGTACAGGGCAGCGGCCGCAATGTGACTGTAGCGGTAACTCATTGACCCCGCATCCAACAGGCATAAGTCACACAACTGGAATGGAAGGAAAATGGATGTGTGACGGAAAATGCTTGGAAATAGTAAGATTACAGGATTAGTTAAACAGAAGTATACTACTACTAGAGTAGAAGAGTAATAGTAAGCTAGACAAAATACAGTTGGTCGTTTCAGTTAGTTTTGTTTGTTTGGTTGTTTTTTTGTAAAGAGAGTTCATCAACACAGATAGGTCACACCAAGCTGAAATGAAACGAGCAAGATGATAGGTGAGGGTCACCGAAGTATTTTTTTTTTTTGTTTGTTTGTAAAAGAGAGCACATCGACACAATATAGGTCATACAGTGCTATGAAATAGTAAGATGAAAGGATTAGTTAAAAGATCAAACAGAAGTAGAAGTAAAAAAAAGCCTAACCTACAGAAATACAAGTGACAACGAGCAATGCTCACCCTTGAGATCTGGATGAAAGCATGGGCGGAGAATTGTGGGAAAACAAATCCAGACTCAACATCGCTGATGTTGTCTAGATTGGCAATCTGGAGGTAGAGTCCCAACCATGCGTTGGTGGTCATGGGGGTCAAATCCCACTTTAAAGCCTGGGGGAGAGAGGGAGGGAGGTGGGAAAACGACGATGATTATATAATGAAGAAAAATTCAAAAACAAAGCAAAGAAATATACAAAATAAATATTACAAAAACAGTGTCAATTTTAATGCAAGTATGTAATTAATATGTTCTTTTCAAAAAGTGTTTTTCAGTTTAACGCCCCTTGCAACACATGACGGTTGTTTAAAAGGCTGAATGTGTTCTTTTCCGTTCATGTGAAGGCTCCGAAGTAGTGGATGTTATGTTGTAACACGGTAATGAGTCCTAGCACTTTGTATTGCTATGGTTACGCTATGAGAGTTGTATAATATACAAATAAAGATTGTGTACAAAATTGGACCAATTGCACCATGTTTGTTATTTCTAATCCCAACATTTATTTAGAACGATGCGGCACTGCCTGGCGTTCAACTTACTTTGAGGATGATCATTTCCTGTCGGATAATGTCGGTCTCGGAACAAGCACAGTCTGTCACATAGGCAAACTCGGACAGCTTGGGAGGGTAGATTTCCTAAAGAATACAAGAATAAAGTACATAGAGAAATGAAGGGAATGTCTAAAAAGCAGCAAAACAAAACCACAAAGAAACATGACGGCACAAATCCAAAAGGAATATTGTAAAGACTTGCCATGTGCCAAAATGATATGCAAGAGACGGGGGAGGGTGGGGGGTTGTAAAATGCAACAGGTAAGGAAAGAAGATATTATTATGGGATTAAGATTCATATGGAAATGTGGAGGATGTGTGATTCCACAAATTCTTTATCCTTCTTGAGAATGGCAATTTCCAGAAAATTCTTCAAGTTGAATAAGACCTACCTCCAGTTTTGCAGCAATGAAGAGGGCTGAAATGCCCGTAAGCTGTAGTTGTGTTTTGGCGACATCTTTTGTCACACTCAAGTATCTGTCTATGAAGTCCACGCATAACGAGAATGTTTCTTTGTGTAGCCTGTACACCTCGCATACCTGACCAAACCAGAGGGAGGAGAAATTAAATGGTATTAATATATCATTGTAAGAAAACAAGGAGTACATTTCCCTAATTGTGTACAATCAACCGTCTAGATTTTAGAAACAAAGTAAAAACAAAAAAAAACATGAAAACAAAAACGTTAATTTTCCAATCTTGGTACTTGTGATCAGGCCCTGGTCTCTGCGGAGATTCCAGGTACCATGTTACATAACTACTCAAAGTGGAAAATGACGTTTGTTGTTCAGTCTTAACGTCATGACCAGGGTCGACTCCATAGCAGACTAGACTACGATGTGGTACAGTCTATTCCTGACAGGGTAACGGCAATTAATCGTTACCAGCCCACTTCAAAACATCCATACCCGCGAGTGAAAGCTCTCACTCAGAAATTTAAAAGGGACAATGCAACAGCATGACATTTAACGCACCTCGGCTAACCAGTCTAGCAAGATGGATCTCATGCGGGGTTGAAGCTCAGAGTGATTCCGGAACATTCCAGGGTCTCGCTGGAATGTTGTCTCTTTCTTTATTATGTTCTTCCATACGTCATCAGAGTCTGACCAGCTGAAAGTGGATATAAGACAATGTTAGTCAACGTTTACCACAATATATATATATACATATACCATATTCTCTTCCTTACATTAGCCTGGCAATATATGCAATGATCAATTACATCAATGAGTACTATTCTAAAACGTGTTCATCCTTGGATTATGTAACAGTAAAGGGCAGAGCCTCTGAATTCCTTAGTCCCAATCTATGAAATGGTACAAGTACAGAACCCTGTAAACTCTGCTATAGCCAGGGGGCCTTTTCAATGTTATAGCCTTGACGCAAATGCATGACCATTGCTCTATTCGTTAGTATTATTTCTTTGAAATTAAAACACAAAAGAGAATATTATATATCATCAGAATTTACCTCTATGGAAAATAAAAGGAATGTTATTATGTCTTCACTTCAAGTCTATCTATTCATAACCTTTTCAGGTTCTTATCAGTACAAATCTCACTTACTTGAATTGCGGCAACGGAGATTTGTGTGCGGAAGGGGGAGTCGCGAAGAAATTTTCAAATCTGAGTTGAAAGTCCAGCGACCGGAATTTTTCAAAGTTTGGATTGCTTGGAATGGCAGCGGCAGCCGTGGCAGCTAAGGGCATGTCACCGCCATCCACCTCATCCCCCCAGTACTCCTGCTGCTGTTGATGTGGTGGTGATGGCTGCTGTTGTACCGGGACAATGGCTGAGGTAGACACCGACACATCCTGTGCTATGGCTATCAACTGGTTCTGGAGAAGTATAGAAATGAAAATGACAATGAAATAAGGGTGAGGCCTTTTTACAAAAAGCTTAAACGTTTATAGTTGTGGGGTTGAGCCTTAAAAGGGTGATCTGAAGGAAAGGCCCAGTGTCACCACTGGAATTTGAACCCTCGTCCTCTCGAACCAAATGCGAGTGACTTTAAGCACTACACCACTGGCTCGCCGGGCCTTTTTCGGATGAAGTGATGATAATAAAAATAATAATTCAAAGTCTCTGTCAGAGGATGCCTCAGACTCAGGGTCATCTGGGTCTGCTTCCCATAAAAGTAAAAGACTTGAAAAATGTTTAAAGAGACGCAGCCTTCCTAATTCTAACTAGATAAATGGTTTGCAAACTATGCTGGTTTCGAAAACCTCAGTTTTGTTTGTTTCCTGAAAGAGAGAGACCAGACAATAAATACACATGAAAAGGTGCTGGGAATGGGGAAAATAGTAAAATGACTTCAAGTACACCCTCTCTCAGGTGCCCAGCAGCCACCCACAAAACTATTGTTGTACACAGCGTGATCATTGTCATTGATGTAATATGTTAAACAATTTAATATATACAGTACACCATGTGCTCATGTACATAAAAGGTAAAGTAAAAGGAAAATGACATTTTTCTATCCAAACAATCAAAACCTTTTGGAAACGAACTTAAGAAGAAGAAAAAGAAAGCATAAAAGTAAAACAAAATGTTTACCTGATATCAGAAAGAACAATATATAAAGAAATACAACAAGAACAGTTGGTAATGAAATTGAAAGTAAGTCAGAAAAAAAGAAAAAGGAAAAAAGTTCAAGGTACAAACCAGGAATGGAAGTGGAGCAGACGCCCCCAACCTACACGTTCAAAGTTGTCACATGACTTCCAAAAGCAAACCACTGTGTGTGTGTGTTGACATTGACCATGCACTCTTGTTGGACCACGTGATCCACCACCTGACAGTGACTACTGCCCGCTATGTCTGTTACTGTTAGGATATTACTATGATAGGTATTGTGTGTGGGTGGAGTAGGCAGCTACACCAGAGGCGCCCTCCAACCACTAATCAGCCCGTTGGTACATGCACTGTGTGATGTAGTCAACCGTCTATATAATAATATGCCTCTTTCTGTTCGCTCTATGGACAAGACTTGACCTTACCACTTCCAAGAGTGATTTTACCATTCTTATTAATTATTCTTTGTACCTCTATTGTAAATTGTACTGGTGGTCGTTTTCAACGTTCTATGGTCAAAAACAAAAAAAAAACACTGCGAGTGTGAGCAGTGCGGGAGTGCATCTGGTCGCTGCTGTTCTCATGTTTAGATTTCTCTACGCCTTTTTCTTTCAAAATGTATCTTGGCATTGGTAATGGTTTAGCCATTTTCCAGCACTGTAATATCTGTGTCGACACAGTGGTGGAGTCTTGTTTCTTAGTTGACAGTGACAGTGAGAACATCGACACAACATGGGTCATAATAATAATACAGTAATGGGAAATAGCAAGATGACAGGATTAGTTAACAGTGGTAACAGAAGTAGATCCTACCAGACGCGCCCTTCAACCACCAGCGTGATGGGGTCTATTCCACCGAACACTCGAAAATGTGCATCTTAATGGTAGACTTTAACGCTAAATATATAAAGCAGGTGGATTTCGAAAGGTCAAGTTCATGTAGCAAGTAGTGATAGTAAGATGTTTTGATTGACGAATTAGAACACATCAGTACACTGGTCATGTAGTGCTGGGAAAGAGTCAGAGTCAGATGACAGGATATTATATTCAAAAGACCAAACTATAAAAATAGAGCGTATCAGTATCAGGGGTGCATTTGGTTCACGTTTAAGAGGTCGTGGGTTCGAATCCCGGTGGTGACACTGGTTTTTTTCCCTCTCAAATCCCACACAGTCCTATCGCAGACGGAATATAAATCGGAGGTGCCGCCTTTTGAATAGCCTTCATGTGTTGAAAACGGCGTCAAACTTAAACCAGAAAGCAGAAAGAACACATTTCGACACAGATCATATTATCCAGTGCCTGGAAATGGCTCGGGACTAGCGAAACAATTGAAGAAGTAGACCCTATC
>JAUELJ010226305.1:0-10124 GCA_031471255.1 Dryodora glandiformis
GGCATAACAACAATGTTATTGATTAAATCAAAGGCATGGACAACAAAAGGGAAAGGCCAGCAGTGTATACCACATAGTGATCAAAAGATGTTGGAACAAAATCATGTAGAAACCATGTAGAGACCACATCAGAGTAAACTAGCACACGGTAAACACAACACCAGACATTTTCCCGTTCCAGTCGGGGATCAAAATTGGGTCAGGCCGAGAGAAACGTTTCAGTTTCAAAGTTTTTAGTTTACCATCCTTTGCAACCCATGGATGGAGGTTATTTAAAAGGCGGCAGCTCCGATTTTATAGTCCGCCTGCGATAGATAGGAATAGGATTCGAACCCACGACCTCTTGAACCACTTTACTACTACACCACTGGGTCATCCCCGGCCAAGAGGGAAGCCCTCCATAGGAAACAGTGGACAAGTCGCATCATCATGATAGTAATCATCATCATAATAATAGTTCCTGGATATCCATTGTAAAAGTTCTCAGGGGTGCTGTACATAATGAACAATAAATATTTAACCAATGCAACAATTAATCTCTCATTTAAAACATGCCACACTGTTATTCAAGTGACAAAAAGCAATCAATAATCTCCAATTCAAAGAGTGAATAAATAATACAATTTGACCTAGGTGGTAAAATGCGGTTTACAAAACAATTCCGTTTTAATACAATTATACAGACATCCAACAGATGATGGGAGTCGGGATGGCCGAAGGAGAAGGTGCACTTTTTACATCAACTTGCATTACAGAGTATGTATAGGAAGGTACATCAATGATGTCGACAATAACAAAGACATGACATGTGGCCACTAATGTCAATACTGGAATGGGACGGCCACATCACTGGAGACGGTACAAATCATGTTGTAAAAGATTACAATCAAATATTGTACATTTTAATTTTAATTTTAACCCTTTCCGTACTAGAAAAATCATGCCCAGCCATCCTAATCATACTAAGCTAAGGGAGATAACTCGATATTGCAGTTAAAAAAATCGTTGTGACTAAAGTATATGGCCCATTGAGACAGTTCAAGCAGTATTAACTCGAGGAACTCTTCTTCTTTGAAAAGAACTATTCGAAAAACGAAAGTAGTGAGCCTAACTGTAGTAGATCCGTACACAACTGTAGTGACTGTTAGCGGTCGCAAGCGTCCGCATTAGTATGATCGGTAAGTAATGTTTGCGGTCGCAAGTGGTCGCATTAGTACGGAAAGGGTTAAAAAACAAGTACCTATAGAAGCTGATAATGTAATAACAACACAGCACTCATCCACCTTGACTACTATTTACCACATAATTCAACAAATTTCACAATTTGAAAATGTAAAATGTCAGTCATAAAACTTGAACTGTTGACAATTTCAAGCCCTCATGTCTTTTGACATACATAAACTGTTCACTCTTCATTTTGCATATGAGATAGAAAACTCTTATTACAAAATACTAGGTACTATTACTATCCATTAATCAAGACAGGGCTATTTTGAAACATCAGTTTGACATACCTAGTCTAGTACCAACTATCAAAGTGTGTCCAGTGACAACATAACACAACCAACCACCCTCCTGGCATCAAGACGAACCGCAATGTGTAAAGTCAAACCTCATGACAACCTCTGACCCCTTTTGACCCTCCTGGGTCACAATGTGAATGCGGGATGCGGGAATCATCGTGCCGGGGGGTAAGTAATCACCCAGGTTGACCTCTGAAGTCTGTTGATGTCTGATAGGACGTCTGGACTGTTGGACGCCTGGGGACGGAGGACACAGAGTTGTGGGAATGTCGGCAAAGTGGTACGAGTGGACGCCGCCATCTTTGTCTGGTCTGGTCACCTCCAGGCCTTGATACAACACAGTTGAACCAATATCTTGTTTGGCACGGAAGATGGCTGTGTTTGTATGAGAGGTGTCTCCCGTGGTGGGTGGTGTGGCCTCACAGCTGGTGGTGATTGCTGATGTCATTGGGGGTGACGGGGATGTTGGTAGGAGGAGTGGAGAGGCTGGTGACTCTTCTGCATTCCTGACTAGTGTGATTGGTGGATTTGACGATAATAATAAAGATGATGATGATGATGATGATGACGATGAAGATGGCAATGAAGTGGACGTCGGCCCATCGAGAACGATGACCAAGGGCAAGGAGGAAGAGTTTGATTTGGAAGGGCTGGCTAAAGGGACCGAGTGGTCGGCGTTCCCTTCCTCAGCAGTCAGATTGATACACACAGGGCCGTCTCCATCAACGCTGAGTGTGGCAGGGACACGCATTGGAACCTTCCTGGCATTGGTGACAATGCTGGAGGAGTGAAATATCGGCCTGGGGAGTAGGCTGGTCCGACCTTTGGACTTTGACAGAATTGGAAGTGATGATGATGATGACAAAGTTGTTGATGATGATGATGACGATGCTGGCAATGCTCGCACATTGATAGGATTGTTACCCGTTTCAAGAAATGATCTCAACAGAGAGCGTGATGGTTGTCTTGTGTCACTGTCAGACTGACTTAGATCGGAAGGCAATGTTAGAATTCTGGAAGAACTGATATCAACACTATTCCCTGAGGTTATTGTCATAGCTCTACTGTTGGCATTTGTTGTGATGCTTGCTGTGGATGCAACAACATCGCTTGTGACCATTTTTTTTAAATGGCCTGATGATTTTCCCCTACTTCTACCTTTGTTATCTTCCTCGGACACATCGTGACATGCAGGGTTCTTCGTCTCCATGACAGAATGTCCAGTTTTGACCTCTGCCATACCCGTGGCTTTCAGCAGTCCTTCAATTTGTTGGTACGCTTTGTCCAGGAATGTCACAATGTCGGACAGGGAAGTTGACGGAGGAGGTAGCACAGCAGCAGTCTCGTTGTCGTTAGCAACGCTTTTGCTGCCACTGTCAACAGACTCGGTAACTGATTCACCGTTGTCCATCCTGACATCATCAATAACACCGCTGTGTTCACCCTCATATGATGACAATGGAAGTTGAGGGGACAACACTGGAGGACTTAGTTCTATCATCATGTTCTCATCCTCTTTGCTTTCACTTTCACTACAGCTGTCCTCACACATGACCTCATTCACCATTTGAGTTTTTTCCACACATGCAGATTTAGCGTCCTTGATCTCATTACTCATTTTTTCACTGACCTCTTCATTGCTGCCATGGTGATGACGTAACTTTCGCAAGATGGCGATGCTGTCTTTCAGTTTCTGTGTCACTGATTCTTTGTCATGTGATTTTCTCCGAAATTGACGTCTTTCTGCCTGATCCATTTTACAAGCGTCGTCTTTGACGACTGATGCAACAATATCCATTGATTGACTCTTGATGGATGATATCGTCATGGCAACGCTGACTGGTGTGTCGGACTGGGACGTAGGGTTGACAGACTCAGCACCTGTTCCTTCAACAGGCAGTTGGCTGTTTGTATTCACTGCAGGCGAACTTGGACAAAACGAGGAATCAAATCTGTCAGTGGGGCAGTTGTACCCGGCAATCTCTCCCCAAGCCTCCTCGTCTATGATGACTTCTTTTTTCACCTCAGCAATCCCCATCGATGATGATACGCCATTTCCATCCACACCACTTTGGTGCGTCTCCTCTTCATCACTGACACAACGCTCTTCCCTCACCTTGCCCCCGCACTGGTCACCGGTCACAATCTCTGTTTCACTCACACTGCAGCCTGGGTTACCACTTCTTCGGTTCTTGACGTTGGTCACATCACCCAGATCTATCTCATTTTTTCCTGTTCCAGTTCTTTTCTTTTTGGCTTGAGTGCGGAATTTATTCTTATGTTGACTAGAGAGTTTCCTTTTCAATTTCGACGCTAGAGGATTTTCCTTGATGACGCCATCTGATTGCGGCATGACGGATGTGCATGTGGTGTTTCCGTCATGCGGCACGAGGGATGTGCGTGTGGTGTTTCCGTCATGGCATGAGGCGGACGTGCTTGGTGGGCTACACGAGGCATTGGAATTATTCAAATTACAAGACTCTCCTATCATCTTGGCATTGGACTGCGCATTGTTTCTGTCTGTTTGGTCATCCAGCCATGTCTCATCGGTTTCCCTTGTATTTGTTGTAGCTAAATGTTCCACATCCTCATTACTCTTTGCTATTTCCGAGTTCCATTTTCCATTGTCTTTCATTTTCTTTCCTGTAATCAAATTTGTCATCCACGACTCAAACAGAGGAGACTCTGAATTCTGAGACTCTTGTTCCTCCTCTTCCATTTCCATTTTCTGTATCATCCCCACAGCATCAAATGGATATGGTGCGTCTAGCAGTCGACTCATCATCAGACTGATTTCCGGGTTCGAATCCTCACAATTGGTCGGTCCACACACTCTGGCCGGGGGCATTCCCTTCATCCCATTCTTGAACAACCAAGATGCCAGACAGTGACTTCCTGTTCCGAATCGAAGAAGCGTGTCAACAGCTTGAAGATTGAGAGAATAATTCACATAACTGGAGCCTATCCCAGCATCCTTCATCAGCGTGGATATGGCCGTTTCAATCACATTGACACCAACAGGAAGCGGACTATAACAAATGAAGTCCTTGATGGATGTAATGGGACGAACCAGAAAAGGCCCTTCATTGGCCACGTAACTTCGATACTTTTGGAGAATTTTGTACACACTTCTGGGGTTAGCTGGGTCATCATATCTTTTCACCATTTTCTTTTGCTTGAAAGACCGAAGGTCAAGTGTGACCACCGTTCCTATATCATCCTGGCCAAAGACGACATGACTGGTGTTAAGCTGGCGGAGTTCTTTTCCCTGCCAGAGGGCAAAACATTTGATAAGATAGAAGATGACAGCCCGTGACAGACCCCAAGAAGTGTCCATGTTGAGTTCATTCCTGTCCCACAGCAACTTCTCGTGCTCCGGGGAAAGACTCTGATGAGCCAGCGGCATTTTGCTGTAGAGACGCTATGCTGTCACCGAGTCATTAATCTTAATCGTGTGCAGTCTCATAACTCTTAGTTCACTTGATCAACCTGCTCTCCTTCTTTCTGTTAGTCATTTTACAGCATTCCATAGGTACCCAAATAAACCTGTAAGAAAAGAAGTTGAAACATTTTTGTTAATTCATCAGCTAGTCAAAGTGCTGTCTGGGGATCATTACTGAAATAACAGAACAACGTTCACATTTTTTCATAATCTAAGTTCACAAACCTAAGGAAATATAAGCACCTAAAATAACAAATACACAGTATACTTGCAAGATTCCAACACAGTCAGCAATTCTAAATGCTGCATGTGGGCGATGGAATTATTCATATAGGTACCAACTAGTCTTACTCATTCCCAAACAACGACTAGAATACTCGTAGTACCGATAGCCTTGTCATGGCTATTTTTATAGCTGAGGTCTGCCTGGTTGTTTCTTCTATTGAATCAATGCTGTTTGGAAGCAAATTTCGTTTTAGTTTTGATTCAAAATGCCAAATATAATAATATTCATCTCAGGAGATTATTAATGAAATTTCTATGGATTCTGAGAGTGAGAGTGAGAGGGAGGAAAAATGTGTTGATACAATGTTTTAGACAAGGGAATTGAGGCTGAAATCCCCTTTGATGATGTTGAGTGTGTTAGACTAGTGAAAATATCCTATATTTTATATATATATATATAAGATGTCTTCAGCAACTTTGTCTACATCTATTCACTATGGATCACTATAAACTATAAAGTCTATGCAAGATCATATCTTTTACACTATTCACTATACTGTGTGAGCTTGCTAAACCTAGCAAACTCTCACCGTGGAGCGGAAGAGTTGCTTCGAAATGGAGGATTAAGTGTGAATAGATCCATTTTCCTTAGAGTCCTAGCGCCTCCTGACTTTTACATTACATCAATTGAATCCCAAACAAAGGGGAATAACTGTGTAAAAACACAACCTGACAAACATTACTAAAAAATGTATACCTCTAATTTTCATAGGTATAAAATCACAAAAAGAAAATATACTATTATGCAGGGATATTAATTATATCTTTAATTTGATATATATATATATAAGTACATTTCTCTCCACTTCAACATCTCTCAAATGTTCACTCAATACAAACGTCTCTTTCCCTTTCCATATATTATCACCCTTTTATTTATTGTCATCATTCTACATCACTTTCATCATCACCAACAACGTCATCATCCACTGAACTTTCATAGGCTACCAAGAAAATTGAAGGCCATTTTGGGAAAAAAAGGTTGAAAATAAGTGAACATTCAAAAAAAATCGTAGCTCAGCTTTCAACCGACTGATTTACACACACAAGGTAAAAATGAAACGAAAGCTCAGTTTCTTATCTAATGGAACAGATAAACTTCGTAGTTCCAGTTTGTACCGGCAATGAATTATAAACTCAAAAAGAAGTGACTCCACGCAGGTGACGAGCAGACTATAAAAGGCAATGCTGGGGGATACAGGACTCTAAGGGTTGACTGTCGCATGGCAATAGATCTGACAATCGAGCAAACAATCAACAAGCACCCACAGACAAAAGGAGGGATAACGGGGGGTTCAGCAAAAACCATTCGGCTTATTACTATTTAACTATTACAGATGGTGTGTTACCCGCCACAGCCATGCAAATGATACCTCTGCTACAAATGCCATTGCTGGTATCAATCAGTATTTCTCACAAAGATCTTGGTCCAGCCAATATCATTCAAAGTGAAAGGCTACGGCTAGTGGAGAAAATGCTGAGATCAATACCAGACTTATATATATGAACCAATTTGAGATTGATGGAGACTTTGTTTGCATTTCTTCAGCATGCAGTTCCAGACAATCTGGCAATGAACCTTTTGACTTTGAAATCTCAAGGCCAAGGGGAGCAACAATTTCAAAAAATTGTTGAAAACAGATATTGTAACTAAAGAAATTTCATTTCACAAGCCAATGAAAAAATAAAAAAATGATCCTTCAGTTTGTGCCTCAATTATAAAGAAAGTCAAGCAAAAAAATTCAAGGAAATTAAAGTGACAGCTCAAATTCAAAGAAACATGTTTGGTCCTCCATGGTCTGCCAAGCAAACAACATTGATTTGGCAAAGGTCTTAAAATATTATCTATATATATATCTAGACTAATATAAACTAACCCCTAAATCTATTCCCTTGGTCTTAGCAACTAGGGACCGATCTATACTATGATGAAAAAACTAACAAAGTACAAGTGTACAAAGTAAAGACAAAGCTTTCTCATTATAACACTTTTTCATTTAATATATTAACTATCTCATTAGATTGGAAGTGGGCAGATTACTGTACTGGCGGAGTGCCCAAACACTACTCTAGTAGAAGAAATAGTCAGTTGTGCAGTTTTGTAATCTATAGTAACCGATTATAACTAAGATAGACTAGAGCTATACTATTCTGTCTCTTTATTTGAAACTTATTCCATGAGTGAGAGTGAGAATGTGTTGTTACTGTGTTAGTGTTAGTTAGTGTTAGTGCTACTGCTAGTCTACTTCACCTTGTTCACTTTACTTCTGCTCTAATCAAGATACAAGAGTAATGAAAGGCTCCATACCTAAGTATGATAAAATCATGGTGACATGAAGAATCAATAACGTCCAATGACTCTATGACAAAATGGTCAAACCTTGTTTTCAATTTTACACTTTTGGTCGAAATAAAAAACAAACATCGCTGAAATGCTGCATAAGAGATGCATTACAGTTTGTAAACAGAAAGAAAGAAATAGGCGAACCGAAGTCATAACGAATGTGACTGGAGCAGTTTTTGTCACATAACCGCTTATTGTAAGGTACTCACAGACAAGTTCATCATATTATGTTACCTCATCTTTCGATAAAGATGTATTCAGTCCATTCTGCAAAATGTTTGAATGAGCATCAAGATTGCTTTGTGCATCGTATCCGCAGTACTTCCCAATAATCATGCACTACTTGTGCCTATGGAATCCCATCGAGAGTAAGTCTCTCCTCTCAGTGTTGAAACCACAATGGGTGTATTTCCGTTTTAGTCGAATACTGTCGTAGGATAGGAGACGGTTAGGCGTACACAGTCATCCAGTGGCTTTCACTAAGACAACAACAGCAGTAGCCCATTTTTAATCCATTGTCATTGACTATCTTAAATCACACAGCTGACGACGTTGTTTCAATATTATTTGAAGTATTATTTTTGAAGTTTGATCTTTATCAACATTTACCAATCAGATTCATAATATTATTAATATTTCTATGTTGCAGTTGCAGTTGCGTTGTTATTGATATAAAATAAATTTATTTACAACCAGGGTAAAAGTGAAAAAAAAAACTGCAACATTACTGTAATACAGATTCAACAGAAAAAGAAAAGATACCATCATTCATTTTAAAGCAAGCTGATAAAAAACATACTTTTACTTTGTGTTGAGCTCAAGAAGTGTCTCTTCTGTGTGTGTGTGTACAACAACATTAATAAATATAATTTCAGTTTCAGTATCACTTACACTAAACTTAATTGAAACATGAAGGCATGACGGTTATCAACAACAGTAACAGTCGCATCTCAACAACTAAACAACAGTTGTTACAAACTTCCAATTCCTCGACCTCAGTTCTTGTCCATCATCCAGTGGTAGAACGAAAAAGCAACATGCCAAGCAGGAACAGAAGTATCTTCAGCAAAATAGCTGCAATTTTAGAAATCATTCTCCGTCTGGTGTTCATGATATTTTCCCATTTTTGGAAAATGTGTACCACAGGTCTACTTATTGTCACATTATTGTTCTGGACTGAAGGGTACACTTACGCTGTTGGATTTTTTTGTTTCGGAATTTTAGGTAAGTCAACAGAGGCTACAAGGAGTTTGATGTTTTGTTATCTCTGACTAGTCTGACATTCAGGTTTATATGACTTTTAGTGCCCTTTCTGTGTGCTTTCTAATTCCATCATCAAACTTCTAGCGTTGTATCTACTCCCTTCTAATTATTGTGTGTGTAAATGGTGATGTCGACTTTGACATTGTCATTTTTTTTTTTCACATACACACCCGATACCCTCTCTAATGCAGCACCCTTTTTTTCTAAAGCCATCAGATTAAAATTGCAGAGGAACTTGAGGACAAGATTATATCTGATACAGACGGTGATTCCGGTAATGCTTTCACTAGCAGTGTGCGTCAGTGAATGAAATAGATCTAGAGCTCTACTATATTGTCACTCGCGCGTGCAGTATTAATTCTACACCAGCCAATCACAACCCCATTCTTTCCACAACTTTCCCTCTGCCTCCCCCCACACACACACACACACGCCTCCCGCATTGATTGTCTATACACCACTCTTTATCTCTTCCCACCCACTCCCGTTTATCAAGTTCCACGGCTTTGTCTCTTTGATCTCATTCATATTATAATATATATATATCATGTTCTCCCACCTGTCAGCTGTTCGTCGGCTGCCACTCCTCTGTTCATCTTTTTCTCTCTGTAGCCTATTATACATATATGATATTATATATATATATATAAAATATAATGCACTTGGCGCACCCATAACATATTTGCTTGAAATGCTTTCATATCTTTTTATTGTTTGTTTAGTAATTGTTGTTATAATATTACTATTGCTGATATTATTATTATTATCATTATTTATATTACATCATCATCAAAGACATCTCTGACCAGCAGTACACTATATACAGTTCTGTTTGAACCTCTACACTGCTGACCATCATTCCCTTTTATGACTTCTTGTTACATTTTATAATATTAATATATGAAGGCTTGGCACTTGATGACTGTGACTGTAACAATAAAGAACGGCTATGGCACGAAAAATGTCCTCAGGCAAATAGTGAGGCCAGAGATCACATTTCTTGAAAACAGACTGTACTGTTACCCTGGTCGTTAAACGGGCTAGATACTTGTATGACCCCCTTAAAACTCCTTTTACTTTTAAACTGTTTGATGATCAACTTGAGCCTTGTGGGAAACATTAAAATACATTTTTGCCTTATCTTCTTATTCTTACTTACCAAGGCGTGTTTATCCATAACTTACCAAGGCGTGTTTATCCATAACTTACCAAGACGTGTTTATCCATAACTTACCAAGGCGTGTTTATCCATAACTTACCAAGGCGT
>JAUELJ010227413.1:0-10120 GCA_031471255.1 Dryodora glandiformis
CAATAAAGAAATATAATGCTGTTGCCCGTGTGCGTCAAATCCACAGTTTACAGGACAACTGGGAGGAGCATGCCATGCGGGCGTACTGGTGTATATATATATTATATAAACAAACTTTAGATAAGTATATCGACTTTGACCATGTAAATTCATTCCTTTCCTTCACAGTTTACAATCGACAAAGAGAGATGTCGGTCAATTATGCCTCAGGCCTGTCCTCTTATGCCCACAAAGGACGTTGTGGTCTTCCGGAGACCTTTGACTCACCAGATATGGTAGCTGCAAAGCTTGATGAACTTGTAAGACTTATCAAAAGTAGCAAGCATATAGTGTTTCACACTGGGGCAGGCATCAGCACATCAGCAGGAATACCAGACTTTAGGGGTCCTAAAGGTTACTGCTAATTTAAACTTTTTGCTTTTGTGGCTTTCAAATACAGTTGAACCTGTGCAAGGCAGCCATAGACCAAAGTGGTCATCTATGGCAAATGGTCGTTTTGGCATGTTTGACTGTACAATCAAATGAATCTTGCAATCTAGACAATCTTGATGTTCTCTGTTTCTCACCTTTTATCATGTATTCGCATTCTCCCTCTCCCCAGCCCCCACCCCTCCCCTCGTCTTTACCATCAAGTAGAAGTTTATGATAGTTGTGTTTTGATTATTTTGATGATTTGAAGAGTAGCAAACACTAGCAGCACACCAATTTCATGCATTTGTCTTGGTGTTTTCAAAAAGTGTCTACGAAAATTATATTATGAGATAGATATTATTAAAGCATCCTAAAATGTATGATTTGCAACACTAACTTTGTCTCATGCACCATTGGCAAGCTGTTACTGAAAAATAAGACAGATTAATTTCATTTCCGCCATAGTTAATTTTTTTTTAGACCGTCAAGGGAAAAGACTGATATATGAAGCAGAGACTACAGTGTAATTGTATAAATAACAACTTCCACTTTGTTATCAAACCCAATGATTGACAAGAATTAAGAATTTTTCAGAATGCCCCCTGCAAGAAAAATAAACCCATCAACAATATTCATCCTTGCACTGCAGTGCGGTACAAAAAGGAAATTTGATAAAGAAAGAAAGAAAGAACAATATTCATATGGCAATGTCCAAAGGAATCTTTTTTCTTCTTTTATTTTAGCGTTTTGACATACATAGCTTCTTGATGATTTTTTTATTTTTGAGAAAATTATCTGATATTGATCACTTTTTACAGACTAGAGTAGAGAAGATCATGAAATTATTTTTACTTTTAAAACCTTTGAACAAGATCTAGTGTGTGGTTTAAAGTTGTGGATGGTTTGGGGTGGAGAGTGTCCCTGGAAAAGTCTGCTCTGCTCAATGTTGTTGTCCATGTTGTTGTTTCAATATTTCTATTTTTAATGCCCTATATAATATGATTTTGTGTTGTTTTTTTCTCTTGCACTTGCAACAAAAGCAAAGTGTCATGTCATAGTTTTTTTTAACCACTGGATATAGCTGTATTGATTATTGGATTGACAGGTCTTGATTTTAATTTTTTTTTAATTCAGGAGTTTGGACCCTGGAAGAAAAAGGAATGAGTCCTCAGCATGATGTTACTTTTGAATCTGCTCAACCCACACTGACTCATCTGGCCCTCGTTGCTTTGGAAAGAAAAGGTAAATTTATACATTTTCTTCTTCTCCTGTAAAGTAATAAAGTTTGGTGTAGTATATATATTTATTAAAATTGTCATATATTCTCTGATACCACAACTTATCACAACCAGTGTTGATCACTCCACTTTTCAACTAGATATGTCCCATGTTGTAGGAGCAAATGGAAGGTAACCGTTGGATGCATGAATGCATCACAGGGAACAAAGACCTGTGCTGCTTATTGTTGTGGCCAATCTCGTATTTTGATGGCTAATTTATGAATCAAAAATGTTTAGTGGAATGTACTACACATATATGATCTTGTGGCATTTTAATGTAAATTTCTTATCAATCAGATTGTATTTTAACTATCAAGCATATCATTTTTTTCAAGATAGCAAGAGTGGAAATTGCCAGTTTCCTGGCCAGAACAAAACACAGAGATATTACATTACCTTCTGTTTATTTATTTTTTATTAGTAATTTTTGTGCATCAACCAACACATTTTTACGCAATGTAAATCTCCTTCATTTGTTTCACCACAGGCATTGTGAAATATGTTGTGAGCCAGAATATTGATGGACTACATGTAAGATCTGGCTTCCCTTACAACAGATTGTCAGAACTTCATGGAAACATGTTTGTTGAGGAGTGCAACAAGTGTGGACACAAAGTAATGCTATTATTACTATTACTACCATAGGTTTATTGGACTTTCACTTCCTGTGCTGTCTTTTCTTTGGATTTGCATTCTATTACTTGTAAAGGTCTCTTATTTGGAATTGTTACCGTAAATGCCTTCTTTTAACCCTAGAAGCGGTAGGGTCTACTTCTGTTTCATCTTTTAACTAATCCGTTCATCTTACTATTTCACAGCACTGTATGACCTATATTGTGTCGATGTGCTCTCTTTTACAAACAAACAAACAAAAATGATCAATTTTTTAAAAAGGAGTCCTTTGACACCATTTATCTGCATTTATTTTTTCTTAAATGCACATTTTTAATAGTAGCTATAATTTTGTGGTTAGATTTATTCACAAGATCATTTATTTCGCAGCAAATTATAGCATTTCATACTGCTCATCAAAGTGAATTGGGTGGTTGGCAGGCGCCTCTGGTAGGGTCTACTTCTGTTTGATCTTTTAACTAATCCTGTCATCATCTTACAATTTCACAGCACTGTATGACGTAATTGTGTCGATGTGCTCTCTTTAACAAACAAACAAAAAGTGAATTGATGCTCTGTGAACCATTGTTCTAGTTTTCAATAACATGTCTATATTTTGATTTGTATTGCAGTATATACGACAGTCATGTGTACCGACAATGGCAAAAAATCTGACAGGCAATTCTTGCACACAAAATAAATCAAGAGGCACATGCAGGTAGGTAGTGGTTTGTCTGTTTTTTTAAACTTTATATACATATGTATATTGTTATAATTATATGCAACAAAGGAAATCATGACATTCATTTTATTATACATTTTTGGAAATCATTATTTCTCCATTGAAACAAAACAAATAGCTGAAAGCATATTTCAGAAGAAAAATTTATGGTGCATATTGTGTGATTAATTTGTTTTGACTTTTCTAAATGTTGTGGATGAAAATGCGATCTGTGTCATTTGAAGATTAATTTGGGTTGATATTTACACAAAAGAATTAAACATTTTATGTCTCATCTTGTGAATTATGAATAAAAAGTAGGTCAGTAAAACCAAACTTGATTCGTCATTGTGCTCTGGGATATATTTCATGGTCTGTTTTATTATAAATTTTTTATTTTGTTGCTGATTTTATTCACAGAGGAAAATTAATCGACACTATCCTTGACTGGGAAGATGGTTTACCGGAAAACGATCTTGAGCTGGCTGAGGAGTATAGCAAGTGAGTCTAATAATAGGATTTATTTCGCTAATCTGCAACACAATATCTAGTAAAATGATGGGTATTTAGAAATGCTGATAGAATAATCTTAAGGCTATAAACACAATAAGATGGTAGAAAAACAAAGGCAACAAAAAGATTTTGAAAACCCTCTGAGAGTGAGAGCAGTGATATTTCCCCACTAAGGTTCACAAGGGAGATGATTCAGTATTTAACTCAATTATTTTTTCAGATAAGTCAATTTTTTTTTTGTGTCCCTTGAATTTGTAGATTAAATAATTCCATCTCTGTAACTTTCTTACATGAGTTTGCAGTAGATTTGGATCTTATCCGAAACTTTACTGAGCCACAGATAACCGGATACGAATCGAAATTATCGGCGGAGAACGACCGGATAAACGGATAATCAGCAAATGAATAAAACCTTGAAACGGACCGAGATTCTACACGGATAATAATGAGTGAGTGAGAGCTGGTGCAGCGGCGTTGCAAGCACGTGTGCCAAACAGCCCATTTTATATGCCAACTAAAAATTCTGAAAAGTTACTGGTTGAAAAAAGTAAATTTTTATAAGAAGATAATGACCTATTATCAATCTATTATTCTTCGTCCCACGGAGATGTATGCTTCACATCGTTTGCAGAAAAAAAAATGCTCAAATTCATGCAGAGAGGGATGTTTTTATCAACATATAATGAACGAAAAGTAGCAAAAATCAGCAGCCATCTCTATATTTTTATTGCCGCGGTCGGTCCAAGGCGACAAATTTGAACCCTGTCTCTCAACCCGCCCCCTCTTTGGGCAGAGCCCTACCACAACACGGTGATAATGTGTACCATGCCACTCCTCTTTCTAAGATTAAGGGATGCTCTCGCCTCTCACTCTTACTCTCATGCGTGGTTGTTTACCTGGTTGTGTCTCACAAATAAAATAACCGTCCGTTTTATCCGAACTGATTTTATCCTTTATCTGTCCGTTCCCAGGTTATCCGCGGATAACAGATATATCCGGATATTTGATACAACTTTTGTTTGCAGTGTGTCGAATTTTTTTCCCCTTCTTAATTCTTTGCGGACATATATGTTTTTGCGTTTAGACGTAATAATTTTTTTCAGAGTGTTGTCCAAATCCCATGTCACAGAAAAAAGAAGAAAGATACAGACTTGATAAGATACAGCTATGAGACCTGCCATCTGGAACCGATCTATTAGTGATACGTCAAAAGCGGGAAAATTTAGCACCGATGTATCGACGATACATCCGTAAAGAGTTACACTATTTCACACTTATTTATTGATGTTATTGTTATTTATTTATGCATTTTTTGGAGTTTTTTATATCATGGTAACTAAAATGATGATTGGTTATTTTACCATAATTTATTTCCTCAGGAAAAGTGACCTCAGTATATGTCTAGGGACATCTTTGCAGATTGTACCCAGCGGAAACATTCCCCTCCTAACGCAGAAGAAGAATCAAGGAAAACTTGTCATTGTCAACCTTCAACCTACCAAGCACGACAAAAAATGTGACCTGAAGATCTCCACTTATGTAGATGATGTCATGAAATATGTTTGTAATGCCTTGGATATTCATATACCTACATACATATGTCCCTCTGCCTCTCTGTTATCTGTGCATCCTGATATAGTTAAAAGAAAAATAAACACTGCCGTAGATAAAACATTAATTGACAGTTATGCTGAAAATTTCAAAGATTTTTTTCACAAATCTGATTCTGACACAGATGGACTTAGTAGACCTTCTAAAAGGTTGAAGACAGATACAAAAGAAGCCATAAAGGATGAGCTTTCAACATCTGTTTCGGAATCTAATGGCGCAGATGATGTTAAGGATGCTCTAGTTATAGGAAATAATTCTGCAAAGATTTATTCAGCAGACTCTTTTGGTGATAATAGTGTTCCAGATGTGAAGAAAGAAGATTGTGACAAATGCAAACCTAGTAAGTAGGTTGATTCTAGTTTAGCTAACAACGTATCAGGGGTTTTAGTGTTAGAGTTAGTGTTCTGGCTTATGGATAACTGTTGTCATAGCGTTGTTTCAAGGTAATAAAGGTAATAGTCTTGTCCCTCTGATTTCTTGTCCGCTGGAGGGTTTGAGAAAAAATCCCAATATCTTCACCGTGATTCAAATCTGTTATTGCCTTAGCATGAAACTAGTCTAATTCTTGTAAGAAATACACTGACCACTCTGGCCTTGGGTGTCTAAAGTTTTGGCTGAGTTTGAAAGAAATGTTTCACATGCTGAGGGTAGACATGAGGTTGCTCTACCATGGGTTGAGGAGAAGAAACAATCATTGCAGTGTAATAATGCTAACCAGGCATTATTAAGATGGGAGGGTCTAGAGAAGAAGTTATCTAGAGTTCAAAGTTTAAAAGAGGGTTATAATGAGGTCTTACAAAGTATGGAAGACTGGCTTTATTGACGAAATTGTAAGAGTAAGAGAACAGAGTTCTGGTCCAGAGTTCTATTTGTCACATAGGCCAGTGGTGAAAAGTTTGAGTTCTACAACAAAAATTCGTCCTGTATTTGATGCATCTTCAATGGGGTCAGCTGTATGGAGGCAGGTCCAAATTTGTTACCACTCTTAAGTGACATTCTCATTAGGTTCAGAAGCTATAAGGTTGCCATTTCTGCTGATATTGAGAAAGCATTTTTGCAGATCAGTGTTCGACCAGAGCACTCTTTTGATTTTCATGATTGCATTCTTCTAGGTAATCTAGATCCCATAATTTTCTTAAGTGTGACTCTGGAATTTCATTTAGACAAACAAATTGTCTACAGTTAACTTGTACCTGTTTCTGATAGTTTTCCTGATAAGCACCTGAAAGAACCCATAACCCAAAACAAGTCTTTTGTTTAACCAGTCCACACAGACTCTGAACAGTCTCACTGGCATTGATCAGATGCCAATAATAGTCCTGTCCTATCAATATGTCTATTGTGACATTGTTACTTTTGCTTATATCTGGCGAAAACATACACTGTGGAGAGAAGAAGGACAAAAGATCAAAAGGAATCCTAGGTTTTTGTAAGGTAGCACTTATCGACTCTACTTCAGGCAGTAGCAACTTCTGCCTCTTTTGTTTTTCTAGCTCAAACGTTATAGCATATAATTTCTTCCTTGAACAACA
Source organism: Dryodora glandiformis (assembly GCA_031471255.1). Classification (NCBI taxonomy): domain Eukaryota; kingdom Metazoa; phylum Ctenophora; class Tentaculata; order Cydippida; family Dryodoridae; genus Dryodora; species Dryodora glandiformis. The sequence continues at coordinate 6,681 of JAUELJ010227413.1, forward strand.
GATGGTTGCTTTGAACCAAACCCTGGCATTGTTAATGACTCTCTGCCCACAAAGCGTGGTCTCAATTTCTGAACTGCTTTATAGTGGTTATAAAACCCTTGTCTGACCCACTATCAAATAAAACATTCATATCAATATCATTCACTTTCACCACAAGTGTTTGTAGCACTGTGGTGACATTCGAAAATCTACTCTGACAAAGGGTCACATGGGATTGAAAACCAGTATTGTGATCATCACTATTTTCGAATCCTGAAGGACTAGAACACCCCCTCCTAAGGTTGTTACAAAACAGTTCATTGTGTTTCCCGTTACAAATGTGACAGTTAGAGTAACACTTTTTTGCCAAGTGACCCTTTCTCATACAAACAAAACAAAGATGGCTTTCTTTTACTTTAAGTCTAACAAAATTAATATCCATATTAAATACCGCTCTGCACTTGTCACTCTCATGTCTGCCGGAACAGAAGACGCACAACACAGAATCCACTGTAGTCTGCATGTCCAATCCTCGGTCGGTTGCTCCGGGGCCGCGGGATTCCCTGCCTGCCCCAAAGGTTGTCATTGAAGATCCTTGTTCAGTTGTCCAGTGGCCACGGGATTCCCTGCCTGCCACCGAGTTGTTGAGAGCCATTCCTGTTGCCCTGGGGCCGCGGGATTCCCTGCCTGCCCCAGGGTGACGTTGCTGATGCCCAAAGTCACGAAAACGATCTCTTGTGTTCACAACTGAGGGTGAAGTTGACAGAGGTGGTGCAAAACTTTGAGACCTTTCTCTGTTCTCTATTTCTCTCTGAAGAAATGTCATTAGAAAATCCAAATCGTCCTCCTTTTCGTGGCTCTGACGTGCCCACATCAATCGCATGTCCGAAGGTAACCGACTGACAATGAGTGGGGTTAGAATCAGCCCGTAGTTGGTTCCATCAACGCCAAGGGTTTCTAAGCTCCTGATATTGCTTTGAAGTTTGTTGAAAATGTTCCAAAAGTTTTTCAAATTTGGATTTGAATTTTGGAAATCAATAGCCAAAAGATTATTGATGTGTCCGAAAACAATCCTCTCCTTACGGCTGAAACGGTTTTTCAAAATATCTAATGCTGTTTTGTAGTTTTCACTCGTCAGTGAAAGTCCCTCGATTGACTTTTTTGCGTCTCCTTCAAAATAAGATTGCAAATTTGAAAACTTTGAAATGTCAGACAATGTAGTATCATCGATCAGAGCTGTAAATTTGTCATGAAAAGACTGCCAAGTAGAAAAATCACCACTGAATTTTCCAATCTCAATTTTCGCTAAATAACCCTGACTGGGCCTCAACTGTGTCACGAACGGTGAGTCTGTTTTTGGTTGGCTGGCTGAGTCAGCCCGCTCCGCTTCCCAATGCTTGCACTGATGTCTCAATTTCGCCAACACGCCATTGGCATCTTGTAAATAACTCTTACTTTGTTGCATGTCCGTTTCCAAATCACTCTCTTCTAATAACATTTCAATTTCCTCTTGGGCTAATAATAATGCATCTAATCTGCTTTTCACATCATGCGCTAATTCCAACTGTTCTTTCATTACATCTTCTTTTTGTAGTATCACATTTATAAGCATTGTTTATCACTTTCGTTGATAAACTTCGGCACGTCATTCCCTATTGGTATCTGTTTGTGTCATTCTCTATTGGTATCTGTTTGTGTCATTCTCTATTGGTATCTGTTTGTGTCGTCATTCTCTATTGGTATCTGTCTGTGTCATTCTCTATTGGTATCTGTTTGTGTCTTCATTCTCTATTGGTATCTGTTTGTGTCATTCTCTATTGGTAGATCTGTTTGTGTCATTCTCTATTGGTATCTGTTCGTGTCATTCTCTATTGGTATCTGTCTGTGTCATTCTCTATTGGTATCTGTCTGTGTCATTCTATATTGGTATCTGTTTGTGTCGTCATTCTCTATTGGTATCTGTTCTTCTTCTTCGTTCCCCTCATGCAGCCTTCTTATGGTTTGATCCCAATCTGGCGCAGAAATCCGATGGATCTCCGCAACTCCGTGGTGGATCCGTATAGCTTTGTTTAGAGTGGGTTGGTGTCAGGTCAGAAGGTTTTCCTCTGTAGGAGGTATTGGGGACATCTCTGAAGAACATGGTCAACATCCTGTAGCTCTAAATGGCAATCACATAGGCCTGTAGTTCCAATTTTGAAGACATTAAACATGTGTTTTCTCAGTCGTTAACAGTTGTGCCCAGTTCTCATTCTAAATATTGTGACCTGTTCTTCTCGATCGAGGTTATAAATTGTGTCTTTTTGTTGATATTGGGGGTGATTTTCTTTCCAATTTGTGTCTTGGGCATTTTTAAGATGTAATTTAATTTCCTGGTAACTTAAAATGTTGTTAAATTGTTCTTTCTGAGCACCTAGTTTTGATAGTAGGTCAGCCATTTCATTTCCTTCTATATTACAATGACCAGGGATCCATCGGATAGCTATTATCTATTTATTTTTTGGATGGCTGAAGTGCCCAATCGTCTATAACTTTGCTTATTGTGATGTGAAAATTGTCCTGTTTTTTGGTTTTGTTATTTTGCGTTGTAATTGAACCTTTCTTGATTTGGTTTAATTCTTATTGATTTGTGTGATGCCAAAATGAGATTGTACGGTGTAACGATTAATAAAACGAGTGTCCACCTCGTTACCAGAGAATGTGGAAAGCTGAAGTGAAAGGCAGCAGTGTCCAGATGACCTACGTCAGTCCTGACGGGGAGGAGGGCTATCCGGGTGAGCTGACCATAGCGGTCACTTACACGGTGGACGAGGACAACTCACTCAGACTGGACTACAGCGCCACAGTCAGCGGAAAGGCAACACCCCTAAACTTGACCAGTCATCCGTACTTCAACCTGGGAGGTCATGTGAGTGGTTGGTTGTCCTGGGCACAGGTGGCTAGAGGGTGGTAGGGCTGTACCTCTATTTGATCTTGAACCAATTCTGACATTTCATTATGCCCTAGCACTACATGACCTAGTTATGTCAATATACTCCTTTTACAGAAAACAAAAAACAAAAAACAAAAACAAAATAGATGGCTGTTGGACGACTCTTAGAGGTCTTGTATTCAAATCTTGGTTTAGACATTTTAAAAGAAACTATTTTTTTAGACCTCTTGAGTTTTCAAGGCTCAATCCCACACAGTCCTGTTGCAAATGGACCATTCACAACTGTCATGTGTTGCAAATGGACCATTCTCAGCCGCCATGTGTTGCAAACGGACCATTCACAGCCGTCATGTGTTGCAAACGGACCATTCACAGCCGTCATGTGTTGCAAATGGACCATTCACAGCCGTCATGTGTTGCAAACGGACCATTCACAGCCGTCATGTGTTGCAAATGGACCATTCACAGCCGTCATGTGTTGCAAACGGACCATTCACAGCCGTCATGTGTTGCAAATGGACCATTCACAGCC
>JAUELJ010228523.1:0-10119 GCA_031471255.1 Dryodora glandiformis
GGTAAACTTTTCCCATTAGTGGGAATAACAAGTCCTATCCTTGACTTCAACTTCAACCAATGCTGTTCTCTTTCTGAGGATTGAACGTCAAACTTAGATAGTATCTTAAATGTACCGATATGATATTATAATGACAATAATAATAATAATAATAATAATAATAATAATAATAATGATAATAATAGATACCATTTCTATAGCACATTATCCCATAAATGTAATAAGCTTTATGCGCTTTCCCCTCCCCTCCCCTCGGCCACACAGATGCTGGCCATGCAGCACCAGACACCCCAGCAGCCCCAGCAGGCAGGGATGACTGCCATGCAGGCACCACAGCAGAGGAATGCCATGTCCATGCGACGCATGTCTTCTGGCATGCAGGTACCCCCACAGGCCCCACCCCCTCCACCAGGACCCCAGTACGGCTCATACGGAAATTACTAAGTCATCATCGTCATCATCATCGCCAAGTCTCAGGGTCTTGTGCTGTCGAGGTCGTCAAGACGTCACAGCCTCGAATGTTTTCTTGATTTCATTTTTTTTTTTTTTTTTTCCCGGTAGTAAAAGCAAACCATTTTCTTCCATGTCTAATTATTTCCAGATGGTTCTGTGATGTTAGTTGTACAGTTAAACTAACACCTGGTCACTTGGAATTTAGTTGTATCCATTCCCTCCCTGTGTATAATGTATTGCATAGTCACAGTCATGTGCGTACCATCACTTCCCCAGTGTGTCCATCGCGGGTGGTCGGCGGGCGCCTCAGGTTGGGTCTACTTCTGTTGGGTCTTTTGATGCTGTCATTCAATTTGCAAACACTACATGACCTAATTGTACTAATGTGCTCTGGTGTCCGCAAACATCAACAGATAGTACATCCGTGTATGTCTGTGCAGACCCTTTCACTGGCTGATTGTGTTTGTTGGATGACACTTATCTATACAGGGCAGTGGCATCCTCTTGTAGGGTCTTTTTTTTTGTTCATTAATTAGACTAATCCCGTCATCTAAAACATTTGCCAGCACTGCATGACCGACATTATGTCTGTGAGCTTCCCTTCATCAAACAAGCAAACAAAGACACTGGTGGAACGTTGATTTGTTAGTTTACTGAAGGGAAGCTCGGAGACACAATGGGGGTCATGCAGTGCTGGGAAATGGTGAGATGACAGACAGGATTAGCTTGAAAAAAAAAGTGAAATCTATACTCAAGAGGTGCTTGGCCATCCACCCATTGGTAGAACATTGTTCATTGTAGAGTGACACACACCAGACATAGAATACTGCACATTGAACAGTGACACACACCAGACATAGAACATTGTTCATTCTACAGTGGCACACACCAGACATAGAACATTGTTCATTCTACAGTGACACACACCAGGCATAGAATTAGAACATTGTTCATTCTACAGTGACACACACCAAACATAGAATATTGCACATTGAACAGTGACACACACCAGACATAGAACATTTTTCATTCTACAGTGACACACACCAGACATAGAATTAGAACATTGTTCATTCTACAGTGACACACACCAAACATAGAATATTGCACAATGAATAATGACACACACAGATATAGAACATTGTTCATTGTACAGTGACACACACCGACATAACATATTGCACATTGAATAATGACACACACAGATATAGAACGTTACACATTAAACACTGACACACCCAGACATAGAACAGTGCACAGAATATTGCGCATCGAATAATGACACACACAGATATAGAACGTTATACGTTGAACACTGACACACCCAGACATAGAACAGTGCACATTGAACAGTCACTCATCCAGACATAGAACATTCCATATTGAACACTGACACACACAGACATAGAACATTGTTCATTGTATAGTGACACACCCAGACATAGAACATTGTTCATTGTCCAATGACAGACCCAGACATAGAACAGTTCATACTGAACAGTGACTCATCCAGAGATGACATTGTTCATTGTTCAGTTACACACCTAGACATAGAACATTGTTCATTGTGCACTGACACACACACAGCTATAGAGCATTACACATTGAACAGTGACACACCCAGACATAGAACATTGTTCATTGTACAGTGATACAACCAGACATAGAATATTGAACATTGAACAATGACACACCCAGATATAGAACATTACAAATTGAACAATGACACACCCAGATATAGAACATTACACATTGAACAGTGACACACACCCAGACATAGAACATTGTTCATCGTACAGTGATACAACCAGACATAGAATATTGCACATTGAACAATGACACACCTAGATATAGAACATTACACATTGAACAGTGACACACACCTAGACATAGAACATTACACATTGAACACTGACACACTCAGACATAGAACATTGTCTATTGGACAGTAACACACCCACATATAGAACATTGTTTATTGTACAGTGACATCCAGACATAAATATTTCACATTGAACAGTGACACACCCAGCCATAGAACATTGCACACTGAACAGTAACACATTCAGACATAGAACAATGTTCAATGTACAGGGACACACCCAGACATAGAACATTGTCACACCCAGACATAGAACATTGTTCATTGTACAGTAACACACCCACACATAGAACATTGTTGAACTATGACATATCCAGACATAGAACATTGCACATTGAACAGTGATACAACTAAATATAGAAGTATGCACATTTATTTTGTCACTAATTGAAATTGTCACAATTTCCCTTCTTTTTTGTTTTGACTTGACATGGAGCTGGCACTCCACAGATTTGGTCCTTTCATCATGTTATTGGACTTATTGTAATTAATTAATGTATGATTTAATCTGTATCATAATTGTGAATATTGAATTGTATTGTATGTAATATACTGGTGTATCCTGATGGCTTTGAAATCAATTGTGAATAATCACTGTACTATCATCATTGTAGTTGGTGAGTGCCTCTTGTAGGGTCTACTTCTGTTCACTCTTTCAACTAATCCTATCATCTTACTACCTATTTCCCAGCACTGCAGCACCTATATTGTGTGGATGTGTTCTCTTTCAATTTCAACAGACAAAACAAAAATCATTGTAGTTTTTTCATACAGTTTGTAATAGAAAGGTTTAATATGTGATATATGGTGCAACGTAAAACTTTTTCTGAGGACGTAAGTAAGATTAAGTGTGAGAGTGAGAGGTGGTGTGGAAGAAACCACAGAGTGGAAGGAAGGGAGTACATTTGTCAAAGAAAGGAAATTATTGATGATATAAATTGTGAGATAAAGATGGCAATAAAGTCAATGTATGTGGAAACCAAATATATTCTCTTCTTAATATTTGTGTGTGCAAGTGCAATGACTAAGATAAGATATATTTGGTAATTGAATTGATGCCGATACCTTCTTGTGGAAAATGTGTGGATTGGGACAGTTTTGAAAGTAACTTCAAATTCAGGTGTCGGTAGGCGTATGGCACAAGTCTCTGGTAGGATCTACTTCTGTTTGATCTTTTAACTAATGCTCTGTCATCTTACTATTTCCTAACACTGCTCTCTCTCTCTCTCTCTCTCGAAGAAGAAGAATATTGAATTCGGATTTGCATCATGAACGCTGATTTGTAATTTCTCAAAAAGAAATACCTAAATAACATTTGTTTTTCAATAATGATGCTAGGACTAGGAGACATCTTGTCGCAATGAGATGCCTGCACTTAACTGCATACTCTGGTACTTTTTCAATACAAGTCTCTATATGTATAAGTAATGGCAGAAAAGGTATCTATTATTAAGTAAAGTGATTGAGCAGAGAAACATTTGTTGGCTGTTCTCATTCCTTGAGTTGGAGGATTTGTGTCAAAATACACTCAGCAGGGATTCCTCCTCAGATTTCAATGTTTTTGGTTCAAAGCCCCTTGGAACATGATACCGCTGAGTTATTTAAAAGATAGCACCTCTGATTTATAGTCCGTCGGAGATTGTGATAGGACTGAGTGTTTGAGCCTTGAAAACCTAGAGGTCTTTAGAAAAAAACCAATGTGGTCATCAGGATTCAAACTCACGACCCCTTAATCAAATCAGCCCATATCGCCACCAAACCTTTTGCCTGTATCTATATCATCATACGTTTATGTGTATGTGTGTGCATGTTGAAGAGTTCTTCTCCACAATGTTGTACATAACTCTTGTAAGAGTTGTCATCTGGCAAGTAATGTCGATTTTTTCGAAACAAACAGAAAGAACAAAAATGCACAAATATTAAAACTACAAACACATCATACACAGGAAAACCCAATTTTCCTCGAGACGAAACAAAAACTACTAGCACTACTAGACCACAAGACAAGGAGTGAACAAATATCAAATAACTTTACCCTCATCTGAACTAGTTTTAAATACACAAATTAGAACATCACCCCTTCGGACGGTTCAAACTGGTGAGATTAATTATCGAGTTTACTACGTGTGACAGCTTCAAAATAGAGACCAATTTTAATATTAATAAATTAATCGAAAATTAATATTTTATAATTAATTTATTCTGTTTGAAAATTGAGGATATCAAATTTAATATAATATATATTTTTAATATTTTGGCAAATAGCAAATAAATCTATTTTTCTATATAACTGATGACAGTGATAAATATAATCTTTTTTTGTTCGGTAAAATGCACCCAATCTAATATTATATTGCTGCTGCTATAGAAAAGGTTTTATATTTATAAAATGCTGACCCATTCAGGTATAACTAATTATAGATATCTGTTTGGCACCAAAATGTCTACAGTTTTAGGATAGGCTTGTCATTGCCAAGAATTTGCCATATTCAGGATTCTTGCTTGCTTTCACTTTTTCTTGGAACTCAAATTGAATGCCAAAGATTCCTAAAAAGTAGAGATGTTGGCATTTCCGTAAATAAAACCAAGAAAAGAGCTCAGGAACACGTCTTGAAATCCCCTCATGCATCCAGAAATTCTATCAAGACCTTTTAAAGGGTCCAAATAGTATAGATATAAAGTTATATTGCCTTATAGATGTATATGGGCTTGAATGCAGGATAAGAAAATATTCCATGCTATATAACCAGGTGTGTGTACGTATATGCAACCATCCGAACCTGCAAACAAATATTTGAACGTGTTCCAGAAAAGTTGCCTCCTTTTGATTATAATAAAACTCTCCAGAAAATGGCCCCTTCGTTCTATCCAAAATATAATTCTCCATTTTATCTGAAATACTCTTTACTTAAACCTATATAAACAATAATTCAATACTTTTAAAAAAATTGCTCATGTTTTATTCCCAAATAACTTGAAACTTTTTTGAAAAATAAATCCTTGCCCGAGGCAGTACCTATATATTTCATGCATATGCAAATATTGTATACATAGTTCAGTTGCTTTCACTTTTTTCCACGGTAGTATATACTTTAATCGACCCTTCAAATTCCACACCAAAGTTGTCAGTTGTTCTATTGAACTTTTTTGTGTACATGCATTTTCAAAACGTTGATATTGAAAAAAGTTTTTGGAAACTCTCGTGGGAGACAGCCAGAAGACAGTGTCAGTATTGAAAACAAATAATCAATGTTGGCCTTGGTAAAACCCATATAAAATAAAATATAAAGTCCAATTTCCTGACATTTTATATTTTCCCACGCCAGAATTAGAGCTGCATGAGATAGCTGCGTTGTGCGTTCGAACACGAAAGACAAAACAAAACAAAAACAAAAACAATTGTCTATATTATTTGTATCTCCCGTTTTCTTTTCCTTTAAAAAATTGGGTTTACAAATTAACCCATTATTCCTGCTTGTTCCTACAGAAGCAGATATTCAATTTCACACCACATTTTCTAATAGATCAATATATACATAAAATATCTTTCATTTAAACCACAAAAAAGAGATGGTTTTAGACTTTGGCACAACTTTGGTTTTAGAATTGTTTTTGTTGAGAAGTTACATTCTCACATTTCGCTATATACAATATATATATATTTATGAAGATTATACAATTTCAAAACTATATGTATGTAATGAAAAGTATAAGAGATCGATATTAAATTCCAAATTGTGTTAAATGAGGACAATTTCCAGAGATATAGTTCATTAGTGATATAATAATATAGCCTTCTAAGCCTTCGCCCATCTTTTTCTAAGCCAATGAATGAGGCACAGCCATTGCCATAATCGTTTTGGTGCATTGGTCGACCGTGTACAGTCCTTGCCTTGGATATGATGAAAGTCCAGCGAAGGGTTTAGCCCTGAGATTTACATAATGGAAGTTGAGAGTATGGTTGCATGGGTGAAGACCAGAGATTAGACCCAAAAATAGAATACTCAGTTTAAGGGGAAACCTGTACTTCTTGATCATTCCTGCTTCACAATAAGGAGGATTATGGTATATATAACCAAAGGAAAAGTTTCTCCGAGAGGTTAGGCTTCGAAGCTTAACTTTAAAAAGCTGGAAGGCATATCAAAAGCTCTGGAATTTATTATATCTTCTTCCTGGCTTCCTAAAAAGTTTCTCTCTCGGGTTTAATACAATTTTCAATTTGCTAGTGTTGGTGAGTTGCTTTCTGTCTCCATAGAGGGTGTTTGCAATGTCGGGTCTTGTTGGTAGGTATTGTGTACGAAGGTCTTGGAGGGGTGTGCATTCAAAAAGGATGTAGGCTGTTGTTTCAGATGTGTGTCCACAAAGTTGGCCGTTTGGCTGTATTTCTGGTTTAATGCGATGGGAGATGTGCGTTGACGGAAATGTGTTGTGTTCGTAGCCTAAATAAATATGGTGGTTTGGTCTCATCGTGGCACAGAGTTTAAGGAAGGATCATTCATCTACCAGTTTGTCCCATTGCCCAGTCATTCATCCATTCCTCCTAGTTGTTTCTTATTATTTGTTTTGCTGTTGTGTAGGAGGTTGGGCCGATTGTCTGTTGTCCCTCTCTTGGCAAGTGCATCGGCCCGTTAATTTCCTGGCAGACCCAGTGCCCCGGTATCCATTGGATTACCAGCCCAACATTGAATTTCTTGATGAATTTGTCAATTGATAGCATCAACTTCTGGGACAGTATTTCATTGTATCAAAATTTCACAAAAATGGGTGAGTTCTGATCAAAATGGTGAAATACAACAGAAATTAAGACAGGGGTGATCCCCTAAAATGTCTGTTTTATACATAAAAACAAATTATTGCAGCCCCGAAACTTGTTTACTGTGTCAATATGTATAAGATGTTCAAGTATCTAAAGATAGTATTAACTCATTTTGACCCAGGTGACCTACAATTATGATTTTTGGGGTGCCGCTCCCAAACCTTAATTAACGCTATACAGAGGTCCACTTTTTAAATGACCTAGTGGGAAGTCTGTAGTTTAGACTCAATTTGTTAGATTGATAAACGAACCATAGAGCCTATAGCTTTCTTGGATCATACAAATTGTTTGTTCTCAATACACTTTTGTTCCTCAAGCTTTTGTTTTCACTTCAGTATGTTTTCCTTTAACATGCATTCCATTATTTTCACTCATCCATTCGAATCCTCATCACTGCCGATGGAGCGTAAGGCATTGAATAACTTACAATATCCCAAACATTTCCTCATTATTTTATTGTGGCGTTGCTTATTCAACTTATTCCTCAAACTTTTTTTGCCTGTGTCACACATAGTTGTTGTAGTTGTAGGAAAACATACTGGAGTGTGTGTGCAGTATTTTTCAATGTAATGAGCATCATATAGTGCATAATGACATATATAATATGAGTATGAGCATTAATTACTACCAGTAGTACCAGTACTGAGAATTGTATTTTCTTAGAGTTAATCTGTCACTGTCATTGGTCTTGTGTAGTGTTGCCTTCCTCTACTTCACACAATATCAAACGAGTAATATAAAAAAATATTTTTAACAATGGCTTGAGTTTGAGTGGGATAATGCAGATTACCTTTATTTAAATGTAAGTCCAAATTGACATTTTGATTCATGCTAATACTAATAAATCGGACAGACTGGTAATTATCTGTATCATCATACAAATACCAAATAGGACAAAAATAAAAAATGAAGCTCTTTCCAGAATGAGACACAAGTAATGAAGGATGAGGATGTTTATGGCTCTGATGCATCTTCAGTTTTACCATTGAGGCAATTCTTCATCATGAGCTGTCAAAATTTACAATGGAATTAGAAGGAAAATCCTTTTTTTTTAAAACCAACAAACCGCTGAGAAATCTTAAAAAGGAGAATTGTTTTGATGGTGCTTGATATTTAGTCTAATGAGCCATACGCTCTACTCTGATTTTGATAGAAACATTTTTAAAATTGAATAATGGTGTTCAAATCATCAATACAAATGTCTGCTCTCAATCAATTGTATAAGGAGTAGAAGAAGAGACACATTCAGGACAGAAGGGCAGGAATAACTTTACAATGTGTTATCCACACATTTCACTTTGACTTTGGTTAGGTCATATCATTTACTGTGTCTGGAAATGATAAGATGACAGAGTAAGTTAAAACAGTGAGCAGAAGTAGAAATTTTCTGGAAAAAAAGAAGAGCCAAACGATTGCATTATATTATAATAATAATAATAATAATAATATGATAAAATATGACTATGACACTTCACAGACAGATGATTTAGATAAGAAAAAAACGCTATGTATATTTGTCATAAAACAGGTATAGACATATGCAACAAAGCCACTATACCCTAAACTATGCATTGTTATTACATCCACTAGTGGGTACAAAAGTACTCAGTTCATCTAGATCACAAGCAATCCCCAAAGATGCAGTCCTACAATGCACTGAATTAGGGATGGCCATTGGTTTGGTGAGACCCTGGACAGATCTGCACCATTTTGGTCCCTTCTCGTACTCATCCTTCTCCCTCCCCAACTCCTCCTTCTCCCTCCCCCTATTCCTCCTTCTCCCTCCCCAACTCCTCCTTCTCCCTCCCCCTACTCCTCCTTCTCCCTTCCCAACTCCTCCTGCTCCCTCCCCCTATTCCTCCTCCTTCTTCAATTCCTCCTCCTACTTTCCCTCCTTGTTCACTCTCTTAATCTTCGTCTTCCCATCATTCTCCCTTTACTACAACAACAACAATTACCACACCAACAACTACTACTACTGGACCTACTACAATGTTTCTGAAGTATATCACCTTCTTCATGTCACCATATTATTAGATTATGAATTAATTATCTGTGCTTACGACTGCTTATGGTATAATAATTATAGCCATCCCTATTGACATAATTGTTTGGGCACTCCGCCACATCAAGTAATCCGCCCACTTCCAGCCTGGATTGATAGTAATAGAGTTGTATCTAGTATAAAATAAGTACTTTTACTTTTACTTTACATTTACAATCAATTTTAATATGACATATAATATAATATCAATATAGCTAAACGAAAGAACCTCGAAGTGGGCGGATTGCCTGGAGTGGCGAATTGACCAATGGATACTCTAGTTTGTATTTCAATTCCACTCACAATTTCACGCGCGCCAATTCCATTCACTTATCGTATGATCTAATTACGAAAGATTCCAACGTGTAACATGCTAAGGCATTGGTATGTAAAGTATTCGCAATGCCTACGACTATTACATCGGGAAAATTAGCACTCATCTTCACACCTGTGAAATCTTCTCAAATAGTTCTGAGAAATTTCCCATCATTAGCACGGTTCTTGCATTACCAGTCCCATCAACCGATATAAAGTAAAAGTGGTCTACTGAACATGAAAGGAAGTGATTACATTATGAAATTAAGGCGAATCAGATCTGGTTTCGTTCCAAGGGGATTGTGTGATTTCTAGGTGGCCAAAGGTCGACTAGACACTTGGCACAGGTCCCCAAAACACTTTTACTTATAGTGTCTTTTCCAACCACCACAGCATACCGAGCATCTATGGAGCAAGACACGTACGGGCAGAAGCAAGAATCGGCATGAGCTCAAACATGAAAAACAGCAACGTGTATCTTTAGACATAATGGTATTATACACGGATAGAAATAGGACAGGATATATAGACTGAGAAGGGGGGGGGGAGAGAGAGAGAGAGAGAGAGAGAGAGAGAGAGAGAGAGAGAGAGAGAGAGAGAGAGAGAGAG
>JAUELJ010229632.1:0-10112 GCA_031471255.1 Dryodora glandiformis
CCTGTTTATCGCCCCATCCGAGAGGGCTAGATGTTCTAAAAAAAAAAGAATCCACTACCCGATAGAGCCATGGCGACGTGCTTGTTATACAGGGATGCAAATACTGACAACCATAGAAAAAACATCATTTGATTGGGTTTTGAATTTTGTAGATTAAATCTACATGGTGAATGGTCGTTCTCATCATTAAACATCTTTTAGAGCCGACTAAACTCTTTTTTTCTCTCTTAGTTTTGTTTTATATTATTCAAATATATATCTTGACTTGAAACTAAATCAAACGATCAACCGATAGCCGTCGAAATGTCCGGCGTTTTTGGCACTTCAACTTTGTCTTTCCTGCGGTAATTGGGGCGCAGAGCAGGAGGAGAGCTAAAAGACGAACCTCGCAAGGCCAAGTGGCTTATGGAACGTCTTTCACTCGCAGTAGTGCGCGGAAATGCCACCTCCATACTGACTGCATCCATTGATCGCCAGTAACACATGATTGTTACGTAGGACTAATTGGAAAATAATTTTAAAGAGAACCAACATTTTTTTGAAAGGGAACCAAAGAGAAGAAAAAAATGTGATTGTGGCCAAAATTGATCTGTTGGTTCTCAAGGTTGGTTGTTGGATAAATCAACAACCAACCTGAGAACCAACAGATCAATTTTGGCCAAGCCCAGAAAATGTTTAAAGTGATGTGAGAAAAACAATGTTTAGACTAGATATTGCTATAGATAATAGGCTATATAGAGTTAAGGAAAGAAAAAGACAAAGAACTAATAATAGTGAATTTTCCCCCTCATCCTGCCAGTGCCAATAGTCGAGACCCTTGACATAGAAGTTCAACCTTGTCTTTAGTACTCTTACTCTTGGGTAAAATTCTACTAGATAGAGTTAAGAGTGACAGATAACTGAGTGTTAGTATGAGTATATGACCAAGCAGCAAAGACAGTTAAAAATAACAAACACAATTTCATCAGGTCAGGAGTCCACCAAGTCCAGGGGAGGGGGAGGAATAGGACAGGGGGTGGAAGAAAGGAAAATCTGGCCAGTTGAAAATACGATAACGTTCTTCGTGTACAATAAATTAATTCTCGTTATATGATCACTGTTGACGTCGCAGTGAGTGGGCAATAACTGGCCCAAAAGTAAGAAACCCATTGACCACTGACCGTATTCTATAAATATTGCCTTACCCTTCCGCCATTGTTGTTTTCAATGAGTCTATCAGTAACAGTGCATAACTCTCAAGACCAAATGTTTTATCAAAACAACACAGCGATATCAACCTTTAAACACAATATATTACGGTTATGGTGCAACCATGTCACATTAAAGACAATGAAATAGATATTTCAACGTAAAAAGAGGCGTTTTCACAGTTGTGCTTCTATAAATCGGAAAATTTAACTTTGTTTAGTCCAAAATGTAGGTTGGTTCGCTGCTATTTGTTGCCGTCACGTGAGATCGATAACGAAAGTAGATTGCAGAAGCAGTCAGCAGTCAAACAATTAGACGTCAGACGCACTGGTCTTCCTAGTCTTAGTGCATTCATCAATATCTAATGTTGATGCTTCATTTATTAATTGAGACATTCTTCAGTGGTGTTTATTAACCCTTATATTGTCACTCATCAAGTCAAGCGTATATGACAGGTGAAAAGAGGACACCTCTCACTAATATCTTCTTATTCTTCCGTGTGTTGTTGTTACGTGTTTGTTAGTGTTAGTAGTCTGTAGTAGTAGTACCCTTACTTTTACTGTTGTTAGTAGTTTTAGTTAGTGTTGTTAATGTTAGTAGGTGTAGTGTTAGTGTAGATGTACGTTTTAGATAACCTGCCTACAGTACACTCTCCCCACTCCTTTTTATTTATTTTTAACCACCCATCAATAAGGCTTCCATTTATCTGTCTATCACTTCGATGCAGCAATCCACAGGTGCACCTCAATTAGCTCATATACTTATACTCATAAAAATGTGTCTATTATTTGCCCTATTACTATTTTGTAGAGTTTTTTCACCCTCTCCTGCCTTTTTCCACTGATGATGTTTTCAATACATAAAACTCTTTCACTTTTCACTTTCAAATCCTTTCTACATACTTTTGCTTGCATTGCAGGATCATTGCCAGTATGATTGATAGTGATGTTTTGTGACTTGCATTGTTTTTGAACTAAATACACAAATTAAAAGAGGAGATATATGTGTTGGTAGTCATGGGTTGGTAGTAAATAATAAATAGATCATTCAAAACCATTAGAAGAGTATTAGAAGGAGATGGACATGGCAAAGTCCTGAAGAAAATGACAATATAATTGAAAATAATCAAGTTAAGTTAACCTGATGCACTCCCTCCACAACGCTTTGTCAAAAAATAAAACTAATGCCTAGACTTAATGGAAATGAAATGCATTCTGAAACTGAAATGCCGAAACACGTGGACATGGAACTTGAGAGAAGTTGCAATCAGAAAACAATACAAAGAGGAAGTGATATAATCAGAGTAAGGGAAGATATATATATATTGAAAAATATTGAAGAGAAGTCTAACAAGGCTAATCCAACATTTTGCTCTCCTATGAGACAAAGAAAACAAGTGATTTGACACCAGAAATATCAAACAATGATGGATAGACAAAACAAGCTGGAAAAGATTACACATGCAGACAAGCACATATATATAAAAAAGAAAGAGTGGATGATGGCTATTCACCGTTGTCTGTCCATAACATAGTATGAAAAAAATTCTCTCTGCTCTTCCTGTTTTTAAATGACTCCAGTAAAGTGAATCCCTGCTAAGTATTGATTTATTAGGATCATTTTATCGATTGATTTTTTTTTGGTGCCATTTAAAAAATGTATTTATCTGACTCTGCAATACCTTGGTAACTTCCAAGTAATTTTATTTTCTTTGTAATGTTTCTCTAATAATAGCCTAGAGAAGTGCAGAGGATCAAAAGGCCATGGAGGACGATAATTATTACATCAGGCTGTGTAAAAATCCTATAAGATTTGAACCAGTTTGTAAAGCCAACAATGTTTTCTTTGATGATGCCAATAGACATGTAAGTGATCACTTAATTACCATTATGTTTTTAAATAAAAATGTTTTAAGGGGAGAAGCAAGTGAAAAAGAGGGGTCAAAGTGACCCCGAAACTTTCTTGTCCACTGTAAAACCAATTCCCATTAGCTCAATAATAATTATTTCGTTCATGATCCTGAAACATTTTGTATTAATAGCTACTTTCCTGTAGCAAATACTAGCATAAATTATGGTTCTACCCAGTATATTTTGGAAGATACAGAGAAATACAATCTTTAAATATTTCCTTTCTCAAAATTTAAAATTGACAAATTTATAATCTCAAAATTTTCAAAAATATTTAACCCAAGCCATTGCAACTTTGTATATGGAAAGAGTAAAGACTCCTGCATCTTGTAAGGTATATTTCATTGAGTTATGTTCACAACAAAAATGAAAATTATAGGAAATAATGTAATTTTTTTCCCTCAAAAAACGTTCAAAATTATCAATGACAAAATTCAAAATATTGTAAAAAAATTAATATGAAATTTTGCTTCACACCAACCAGCTTACTAGTTTTTCAGTTTAAAAATTCTACTTTTATGCCATAGATCAAAATATTTTGAGATTGTAATGAACATTGTTTTATTTCCAAATGTCGGCCGTTTCCATAGCAATGGGATGAAAAAACATTTTTCTTTCAAATCTTCTTTGCATATCAAGACCCATATACCTGTAAAGTTTCAATTCAATACCCTTGAAACAAATTGTTTTGGAATCCTAAACGGCTTCTTCCCTTAAATGCATACTTTTCATTTTCATGACATTTATATCTTAGTTTTGTTGGGTTTTTAGGGCGAGCCAGTAGTGTTAGTGGCTAAGTCACTCGCATTTGTTTTGAGAGGTTATATATGTGTTCAGACCTTGGTGGTGACCCTGGGTTTTTTCCTCAAGACTTCTGATGTGTTTTCAAGGCTCAATCCCACACAGTCTTATCACACAGATAGACTATAAATCGGAGGTGCCACCTTTTAAATAACCGTCATGTGTTGCAAAGAGCTTTAACCTAAAAACTTTTTTTAATCTTTTTTTTATTGTTGTTGATTTTTTAAAATTACGTTAAGTAAAAAAGTAAAATATCATTACCAATGGCAATCAAATCTCGCAAATATTAATGTAATGAAGGTCCAATAATAGGTATTAGCACTTCAAGTCCTCTTTTCCAAATCCTGATTGATAGATTATAGCCTTCCTTATATTTCTTCTTGATTGATTTTTTTCCATCATTGCAAAATGTTTTGTTAAATACTTTTTAAGACTGCACACTTTAATCCATTAGCTTTGGTTTCAGATCACTGAAATTTATATAAGAGATTTCTTATTTATGAGTATCTCGATCATCATTCATTATAGGTGTTTGCCGTTCGCTCTGGAGGTGCTATGGGTGTTGTAATGAAAGGACCAAAAGAAAAGAACATGGCCTCTTTCAGGTAAACGAAGATTTCAATCTGAATTATAGTTGAGAATAAAATTTAGCAATGATTCATTTTGCTTCTCTCTCTCATGTTATGAATGCTTGTGTGTAATCACCAAGTCACACCTTGCATGACATTTTTTGAGTAAAGAGAACTCATAAACACAATGTGGACATACAGTTCCAGGGAAGGATAAACTGATAGGTTTGAGTTGAAGGAGTGAACATATGTAGACCCTATCATAATAACCATCGGTAACACCTGTCCTTATGCACACTTAATAATGGTAATACTTTATTTTCATCCAGACATGGTACATTACTTAGATCCATTGATCTCTTCTTGTGAAAAGGGATTTCTTTATGTCATTATTCAGGAAACAATGTTTTAAATCGAATATAGCATTGTGGGCTAAGACAATTACTGTTGTATTAAAACATGTTTATCATAATCATGACATTTAATAGTTTTCCGTTACAGCAACAGTTTTTTTTATTTTCATGATCAGAATGGAAGATCGAGGCGACATTATGTCAATCAAGTTTTCTCCAGACAAGAGGATTCTGGCAGCCCAGCGTTCCTTGAAGACTGTTGTAAGTCATCAGGCCAAAGTTCTGGGCATTGTTTTGTTTTTGTACAGTGGACACTGGATGAGTCGACACCAGTCAATTAAGTCTGCCTTTTTTTTTTCTTGTTTCCATTCCCAACAAAGTATAAGTCCACAGGAAATAGAGACGTGACGTCACACCAAGATACACACATAAAAAGTAGGACGATGATAAGACACCGAGAACACGAGATGGGTTGGAGAGTAGGGTACGCCACAGATAGTTAAAAAACATATTGACTGACATTCTAGGCCCCCCCTAGCACAGTGCACTATATAACAGACCTGTACATGTTCAGAAAAATTCAGTTTTTTAGGACATCTCCTAGTTACTATACATCTTTATTTATCCTTTCTATTTTCATTTTAGAACTATCCAGTATTTTTCTATTTCCTGTGTTGCTGTGAAAGGACGATCAGTTTGTGACAGCAGCGCGCATTGATCTATTAATAGATATATGGCTGCGTGAGGCACACGTATCCAGTTCAAGGTGCCATCTTGCCTCTCACTTTCTCTACTTGCGTCAGAGAGAAGAATGACTCAGCGTTTTATGACCCAGAAATTTTTCACTTGGGGAGGATACTAATATTATAGTGTCTGTCAAAATTGTTGGTCGGACGATTAAAAAATGCTAGAAATAAATTTATTAGATAATTTTTCTAATAGAATGTTTTCGCAACTACAACTGTAAGACTGCGCTACAAACTCATTCATTCATTCACTCTGTCACTCGGTCACTGCTGCACTGTCCACAATAATAATAATAATAATAAATGGCACCACATTTTTTTGGGTGAATGGGAACAAAATGTGATCTATGAGTTTTGGTAGAGGTGGCCCGATGGCCGAGCAGTTAAAGTGTTCACCACTAGATCTGAGAGTTCGATCCCCAGAAAGCACAAAAATGTTTTTCTGTTTAAAATGGTTCCTGATGGTCATCAAACCGCGTTGCCAGGGCTCTATCGGGTAGTGGATTCTCTTAGAACACCTAGCCTTCTGAGATGTGGCAATAAACAGGAGGCCCTGTGTCTACGTTAGGCACCCATGGCAAAGAGTAGGCCAATTCTGTTCGCTGTCTCGGCAAAATAAATTCTACCCATACAGACAGTGGGCTCATCACATCTTGATGCAAAGCAATTACAGCTTATTAAAGCTATCCTTGCACTGCAACGTAGTATGAAAGGTAATTTGATCAAGAAAGACAGAGAGGGTAGTGATAGATATTGAACGCATTTGATGTGGTTTGGGACATGTATGTTTGATTTGCCATTCTTAAAACATTTTGCTCTGTTGTTTTTTTCCCCCACCCTCTTTTTCATTACTGACGGATTACAGGAGTTTATTAACTTCAAGGATGACCTTAGCACAGAACAACTGGAGTATTCTCAGGGTTGTAAAGTGAGTTAACATTTATTGTTTCATTATTATTCAGAGGGACATTTATTGTCATTTTAGAGTGATCTACTGGGAAGACTGACAGAAACCATAGCATAAGCTGCAAGAGCAAGTCAGTGGCTGTATTATCTTTCATGGAGTATTGTGCATAGGATTGTGGATCTTATCTTATCTTAACATATGAGGATAGTATAACATACAATTAGAAAGACTCAATTGATGTGACATTTTTTCCCAACTCTTCCAACAGGGCAAGACCACAGACATAAGAGGATTTGTATGGAGCACACCCAATGAGATCATATTCATCACAAGTAATGGATTGGAACACTTTCAAGTAAATATCTTCGGGTCTTTTTCCTTATATATTCTTGTTTTTCATTTGAATATTTTGACACATTCTTCTTGTACCTTTGACAAGAGGTTACTTTTACCCTGTCCTTAAGTATCTGAGATAGCCTTCTGTTTGTGATGGGTGAAGAGCATTTGATTACAGTTTTAGATGTAATGGAATTGAGCCAATAGTTGGTGTTTAGCTGTGAATGGTAGTTACCAATTTATAATCATATTATTCCAAATGAAGACAAGAAAATGTAGTCTGGAGACACTGTACATTCCCTTATCATGTTCTGTCTCGACAGGTCTCTCCAGAGAAACGAAACCTGAAATGTTTGAAGACTGTCAATCTTCCCATCAACTGGTATGTCTGGCTGGTAAGTATCCAACCCATTCACGGGTTTTCCATTCATGGGTTTTCCATTCATGGGTTTTCCATTCATGGATTTTCCATTCATGGGTTTTCTATGCATTTAGTTCATTTAGCATTCTCTGAAACATTTGGGGGTTTCGGGTTATTTGTTTTGTTTTTTGATTCCCGCTGGTTCAGTGTTTGTAATTTACATCTTTTTCATGATTTTTCAAACCAAAATTTGTTTCTAAGTAGAAGTATTGTTATAGAGGCAAACATGTCTTTTCTGTTGAGATTTCAAACTTTGATGGTTGAGGTAGACATCGGAGAAGATTTGTGAGAATCTTTCATTTCAATAATTTGTTTTATTTCATCAATCAGGGGACCCACAATGTCTTGCTGGTGTCTACAGGTACCCTGGGCAACACACTTCACACATTCTACTTTAAGGTGAGTCCAAGGTCTGTGACACTCACCAAACAGGTTGAATGACATTGTACATCCATGGTAATCACAAGCAGGTTGACGATGCCTCTCTCTCAGTGACCTCTTCATCTCTTCACATTTTTACCTCCACTCCATCCCCATACTATTTCACACCACTTCATGACCCATATTGTGTCAATGTGCTCTTATTTCAACAAACAAAGAAAACAGTCACGCAACAGTAGTGGCGGATTTGTCTCAAAGTTGACTAGAAAGCATTCAAACCTTATGCAGGTGAAGTTTTATCCTCAATAGACCTTGACCCAAGCATTATTTAAATGTCATTTACTTTTCTTCCTTGTTATAATGATGGATATATATGTTTTCAGACACATGTTTAATTGAGGCACAGGATTCCGATAAAATAAGTTGGTTGCTGGTTTTTGGGTTTTGTTTGTTGGTTTAAAAAAAAATTCTTCTTTTCATGTGTGCTTGTCAATGCATGAAGCTGACTCACCCTTTACTTTTCCATCGCATTCCAAACTGTGTAGCCTGGCGTGATGGTACGGGTACCCAAGTTTGAGGTAGATCTGCCCACGGTGCCCAAACCACACAAACTTTCCCTGCTAGACAGAGACGTCATCATGGCCATCATGTGAGTGTTTGTGTCATGTGTCAGGTATGTTGTGTCAGATGTGTTGTGACAGATGTGTTGTGTCAGGTCTGTTGTGGCAGATGTGTTGTGGCAGATGTGTCAGATGTGTTGGGTCAGATGCGTTGTGTCAGATGTGTTGTGGCATATGTGTCAGATGTGTTGTGTCAGATGGGTTGTCTCAGATGCGTTGTGTCAGATGTGTTGTGGCAGATGTGTTGTGTCAGATGTGTCAGATGTGTTGTGGCAGATATGTCAGATGCGTTGTGGCAGATGTGTTGTGGCAGATGTGTCAGGTGTGTTGTGTCAGGTGTGTTTTGTCAGATGTGTTGTGTCAGATGTGTTGTGTGTTGTTGTTGATCTTTTTGTATTACTCATTTTTTCCAATGTCTCTTTCACCACCTGCTATTTCTCCCTCTTTGTTTCCTCCGTCCTGCTTTTTACAAGACAGATTTATGGTGTCCCTTTTTTTATCTACCCGTCACATTGTTTATCTGTAAAGTGGAGAATCAGCTTTAAGATCGCTTGTTTTGCTTTTAAATTCATTCACAATATTGCACTTGACTATTTTAATGAAATGTTTACAATTTATGAACCTAGAAGACCTCTTCATTAACAAAGTTCCACTCAATTAGTTAGAACTGTCCCCAAATCCAAATTTTCTAAACGGTCTTTCCACCATGCTGTGCCACATACATATATGGAACTCATTGACCGTTAATACCTGTAATTGCCCCACACTAGACGATTTTAACACTGGATTTAAAAGGGAATTCTTTAAATGAGCATATTTAAAATAGTTATTTTAGCCTTTCATCAGTAATGTTTTATATAGCGATGTTTGTTGTGTGCTATTATGTTATGATCATTGTAAAGCACCATTGAGCATTTGTATATGGATAAGGGCGCTATAGAAATGTATAGTATTATTGTTATTATTATTACCTTCTTCCCTTTCAGTGAAGGTAGTGAGATGAACAATGTTGTGGGGAAAAATTGAAGAGATGAACATTTATGTCTATTTTTTATTTTATTTTATTTTTACTTCTATTTCCATGTCACAGATACAATCATCTTTACGTTGTCGTTCTGCGACATTCTCCAATTGCATCAACGGGGGCAGAAATTGTACTTTATCAACTGACAAAGTGAGTTACTTGTTCATGCACTATTATGGTCCTACTCATTTCCTGTCCAGCTTATGATGATCATGATTTTCCACCTGGACTTTTGTTCTTGAATTATTTTTAACTTAATATGACCATAAAACGCTGCTCTTAATTGTTTGGCAGGGAAAATCCAGCCCGTAAAACGGACATACTCAAGCTGGACATGAGCGGACGTTTTGCCATCAATGTGGTGGACAATCTGATCATGGTTCACCACCAGGCATCCAAGGTGAGAGAAATGATGTTTCAACAGGGAGGGTCAAGATAGTTTTTACAACATTATTGTTATTTTTATTGTGTCTTTAGTCCTTTGATTTTTTTCACCTTTTGGTGGCTATTTGTTATGTTTATATATATATATATATATATATATATATATTTGTTGGGATATGACTTTATGTACCTTTTCAATATTGTTATACGCCTAGGGCCTGCTTCATCAGCAGGATATGTTGCGTATGTCTTGTGTACTTTATTATTGTAGTGTCATGATCTCTGTCAGTCGGACACTATGTTAATTATTGGTCAGAAAATTGTACACAATGCATTTTGATTGTTCACAAAGAATAAGTTGTAAGTATACAAAATAATCTCTCACATAGTATTCTACGTAGGGTATTTAAACACGGAAGTTTTCAAAGATTAGACTGTAATTTGAAAACCAATAATTTGATTAATTGGGATC
>JAUELJ010230742.1:0-10111 GCA_031471255.1 Dryodora glandiformis
TTTTTGATATCTTCACTGCAGTGAAGGTCAAAAACGGTAAAAGCTTTTTTGACCACTTTTTAATGGTCAACATAGCTAAAAAGTTGGTTATAAAATTTGAAACTCTCCTGCGCATTAGTAAATCGATATAATATGCTATGAAAAACTCATTTGGTCAAAACAGTCTTCACCAATGCTGACCCTCTCTCTGTAGAAGATTGAGGGGCTCAGCTGTATTGAACCTAAATGTATCAGATAAGGATCAAATTTTATTGGAGCTCCATGTCAATGGCTTCTCCAACATGTTACATGTTACGAGATAATACTTTTTGGAAAGGATATAGAGCACGTGAGGGATTCAAAACTGCCACATATGTTCTTGACCAGAAGATGGCGCGCTTATATTGTCAATCTAATCGTTTTTAATATAGCTATGAGGAAAAAACCAAGCTGTTCACCAGGCACTGTGTGTCTAACTTTTTATAAAGTTTGCATCCATGGCCAATGGTCAATTTTTTAGTAAAGGGAATCTGGCAATGGTTTTTGATATGACCAGCAAAATTGCAGTAATGCCCATCTCATCAAAAACTTACTTTCTCTTATATTATTGAGTTTTGTTTAGTGACGTTCAGTTGGATACAAGAAAATGAACAAACAAACCAATTATAAAATTTATTTCTCTATGTCTATATACCTGATATAGCTGACTGTGTCATGAGCAAATATAGTATATAGAAACTTGAAAATGTACTATAAGAAAACCTATAAAATAACATGCAAGAAACCCGTTTCTCATATCAAAGTCTCAAATCTTTCTTTTTTTACAATCAAACAACATGAAAACCTTTGCTGTTTGATCATGCCAATGACTGCAAAAGGGAATCAAAAACTGTGAAAGGTCGGTTGTGGGTAGTTTAAAGAGAATTTTTTATGATCATGCATATAATATTGCTTTCTAGAAAACAATTTTTACCTTGCTAGCTAAGGGTAATGTAGTTTCATATAATTATTTGCAACTTTTATCCAGTGTATGGCAATTTTAATAAATTAATAAAATAGAGAGCATTGTTTGTTTATTTGGACTGTCAGAGACAGAAATTTTTTTTTAATCAACTTTTATTTATTCCCATGACTTAGGCCTCACCCTGAATCGGATGTAGATTTCCTCGTAATAATAATAACAATAATAAGAAATAAAATGTATATAGCGCATATCCACACAACAGTGCTCTATGCACTTTACAATTGAAATGGGCAAAAAAACAACACAGTCACAGGTACATATTTTTCACCAATAGACAAATGATACAACTATATAAAAAGAAACCATGTATAAAATAACAATTACACACAAATCAAACAAAACGTCAATAAAAGTGATTTACATATTATTACTAAGACTTTTAAGATGAATAAGCAATACAGAATAAATAATGCTTAAGTTTTCTTTTAAAACGATTGATGGAAGATTCTTCCCGGATTTCCTTCAACAACTTGTTCATTCTAAAAACGTGATGTTAATAATGTTAGACGTCAGTGCGGCGTTTGATACCATTGACCACGTGACCCTTTTCGACCCACTACCGATTGTGTTCGGTATTGACGGTCAAGCATTAGGATGGCTCGGGCCTTACCTCTCAGACCGAACACAGAAAATGTCGGTTTGCGGTACGCTGTCTTCACCGTCAATCATGGAACACGGCGTGCCTCAATGATCTGTTCTGGGTCGGTTCCTCTTCACCCTTTACACAGCCCCACTTGCTGACATCATAGACCTGCACAGTATACACTACCATCTTTACGCTGATGACACCCAACTGTACATTCCTGTGACCCCAGAACCTTCTTCTGAATCTCCACCTGCCTCACTGATATCAGAATTTGGATGACTGACAACAAACTTAAGCTTAATGACGACAAGACAGAACTGATATATTTTAGAAAGAAACGTGCTGACATCTTAATACAAGAAATTAATGTTAACGATAATCTTATTTGTCTCTCGAATACTGTATAGAATTTGGGTTTTTACTTTTTGATGAATTTTTGACCATTACTAAATTATGCCAATCAATTCATTTTCATCAAAAAAAAAATACAAGTCGTATCAGAGATGTACTTGACGAAGACACAACAAAACTGTCAGTTCACGCTTTTATCACGAGCAGATTGGACTATTGCAATTCTCGCCTTTATGGAATTCCAAAAAGCTCAATCGAGAGACTGCAAGTTTTACAAATCAAAGTCAGAGATCATATTAAGCCAGTCCTGCGGTCTCTCTATTGGCTTCCTATGGAAAAGAGAATTGAATTTAAGATCGCATGTCGTATGCCACTGCACCTGTTTATTTGTAAAATGTTATTCACAAATACAACCCTGTCTGCTCTCCGAGGTCTTCTTTTTGTAAATTGTTAGAGCGCAAACTTCCCAAAACAAACTTCTCAGAGCCGCTTTTGCTTTCTCATCTCCAGAATTTGGAACTCTCTCTCCTTTAACACACGGAACTGTCATACCTTGCAATGTTTTAAAACGGCTTTAAAGACTAAACTCTTTAGGTCAGCTTACTTTTGATATAATGGTCGTTACATGTTGTGCGTGTGTGTATGTGTATGTGTGTGTGCGTGTGTGTGTGTGTGTGCGCGCGTGTGTGTGTGTGTGTGTGTGTGTGTGTGTGTGTGTGTTTGTGTGTGTGTGTGTGCGCGTGTCAGTGCATGCTGTGAATATTTTTTATACGTAGGTCTACGTTGAGTATTGGGTTTTTTTATGTAAAGCGCCTCTGAGCACTGTTGTGGATTCAGGCGCTCTATATGACTTATTATTATTATTATTATTATTATTATTATTATTATTATTATTATTATTATTATTCCACAACAACGGCCCAGAGTATGAAAAGGAACGGCAACCCACACATTTATATTTTCTAATAGGTCTAACTAAAAAAGTCTTATCCTGGATTGATCTGAGGTTTCTAGAAGAAGGTGTGTACATTTTTAATAAATCTTGTAAATAAATAGGGGCCTTGTTATCTAAACATTTAAAAACAATGGAACATATATTATACTCAATTATTCGCTTAACGGGAAGCTACTGAAGTTCTTTTAGTATAGGTGTGATATGGCAGGACTTTTTTGTTTGTTTAAAAAGCAATCTAGCAGCATGGTTGTTGATAAGCTGCAGACGATTTAAAGACCTTTTAGGGAGGCCAAAAAGCAGAGAATTCCAGTAATCTAGTTTTGAAAGAATTAGAGTCATGACTAAAGTTTTTGCTACTTTATCTGAAAGATAGTTTCTGATGGTTGCAATCATTCTGAGCTGAAAGAAGAGACCCTGACATAAATTAGAAAAAAATTGGGACATAAGCATACTATTACTACTATCATCTCAAATAACCCCGAGGTTCTTCACCACATTTTCAAAAGCAATGACATTGCTAATATTGATTTCAATACTAAGCTTTGGTGGTTCTTTTACTGCTGGATGTTTTATGAGCATAGTTTCAGTTTTTTCTTCATTTAACTGAAGCTTGTTAGTTGTCATCAAGATGTTTACATCATTTTCACATGCCTTACAAACTGAGACCAATTGTGGATTCTCTGATACGTTGCCAGTTTTATAGATTTGAGAATCATCAGCGTAAAAAATGGTAGTTCATATCGAACTGCATTTCTGAAATTAGTGAAATAACACCAAATGGCTGGGTATATAAAGTAAAAGGTACATAACCTAATACAGAACCCTGAGGTACACCACATGTTAAAATTATGTATGGTGACATTACTTTACCAACAGCTACAGATTGACATCTTCCTGATAAATAAGATTGAAGCCATCTCAGCATTGTTCCTGATATTCCATAGGTCAGCTCCGACCTCTCTAATACATTTTTGTGATCAATTCTGTCAAAGGCGGCCGAAAGACCTAAAACTAAAAGCATCAAAATGCAGATTTGGTTGTTATGCATCGTGTCAAGGTGGTCAGATGCAACCTTCAAAAGAGCAGTTTTAGTACTGTGATTAGCTGTTCATACGGCGACAACGTGTTCACATTACCAAAGGTGAGAAATTAGTCCAAAGAAAAATATAGAATGTAAGATTGATCATCTTGTCTTTTCTCCTTGATGTATCAGATAAGACGATTAAGGTGTTGGGGAAAAAGTGAGAGCAACAAATATTGGAGGTCATTGGCATTACAATTGAAGAAGTTTGGAGGAAGGAAAACCGGTTGAATGGAGGAACTTGGAGATGAGATGATCACTTGAGTGAGCAACAAAGAATAATTTTGAAATGGTGTATTACCTTCGCCCCCTCTGTCGTCTCCAATATCTACCATGCATGTGGAGCTGCTCTTTGAGTGCGCGTTTATGCGTACAGGCACGGAGCCAGTATTAAACGTTAAAAATCGAAATGCGTACGTAACAATCACCAACTCCCAACAGTAATCCAAGCTCCATGCTTGGACGAACAAATATTTCAAGTGCCATGTAAGAGGTGGATCACGGAATATATCAAAAAATTCTCAAGATCTAGGCTGAAATTAGGTAACTTGTGAAGTTGAAAGATACATATAAAATGGTCCATAAACCTCTGTCCTTTTTTCAGGATATCAATATCAGTGAATTCAGCAGTGGATCTAAAAAGAAAATGGTTCAATCGGTTAAAAGACTAAAGATGGTGAAGGTTATTTTTAAAAGTGGTTCTGTTCGACGTCATGGCATGTTCCGGCAATGTCGCTGTGATTCCTGTCGACAAGACAAGAAAGTCGAAGAGTTTTTCACAAAGAGAAGATATTGGTGGACTAGATGATATCAGAATCACATTTTTTTAGAAATAATTACGGTGCATGTACAAAAAATATTCAGTTTGTTCTTATATTTTTTGGCAATATCTCATCATCATCTTTGGTATCAAATTCTTCTGTATCACATATGTAAGAAATTTTAATTAAATTTCTGTTCCTGAATTTTTATGTTCCGTCACTTCATTTTCCAATTGAGAATACGCTTTATCAAGTTCATTGGAAATTATTAGATTTGACTTTAAAACGTGTCCTTGAGATATCAACGACGATTCGTCTTCAGTGGTCACGAGGCTGCCTTCTGCCGTAGCAATAGGTGCCACAAAAACAGTCTTGTTTTCGAGTATCAAAGGGTTGCTCATTTCTGACTCAGATTTCCCGCCAAAAATATGACTTGATGTTTCACTGGACAGTCCGGAATTTTTGTTGGACAGTAAAGCTCCTAGTCTCTCTAGAGCCTCATTTTCCAATTGCTTGATAACGCCAACGGCACCATCACCGACACCCCTCTGTTTTTCATTTTCAACAGGCAACACACCTGATTTATCATGTGTTTTTGTCTCAACCTTATGGTCGTTTATCTTGCTTGCAATTTCTTTGGTTGAATCTGGTCTTGCCGGAGGTGGTTCAACTATGGAAGAAGCTTTATCGACTTTATTGCCGTTTGAAAGATTTACGATCAGTTGGCCGATATTGTCGACCGCCCGCTGTGTAGTTGAGCTGTCTTTCAGTTTATTGACCGTGGCGTAAATTGGTGCTAAGCCATTGTATGGTTGAAAGCTACTAAAAGGCATAAAGGGTTGTTGTTTGCTGGCTGATGGATGAATAGAAACATTAGACGGATATTTTTCGTCTGGCATCATCTGGTGGGAAGACATGAGAGATGGCTGATAATATCCACTTCCAGATTCTGGCATTGAGGAATATGCCATCATTGAAGCACTTGTAGGTGTCCCCTCGTAAACATTATCAAACCTCCAACTGTTTCTTGCAGATGATGAAACTCTAGACGATGATCTTGGCAGTCCAAAGTCCGAAGGGTATAATTGTTGTAACGATACGTCTAGAAGAGGAACCTCTTTATTGCCATTTTCCACCACATGAGGAATCGCAGATGCCGCCGTATGGAGGAAATAGCTTTCATTTCCTGTAGTTGAAATTGATGGCTGTTTCCTACCCAGAGTCACAGAAGCGTAATCAGTTTTGCGACTCGCACTATTGACTCCATTTTTCATCCCTTGTTTTTTATTATTGGTACTGATTTTATTGGTTCCTACCAACTGAGTTGTCATTGGAACATACCTGCAATTTTTTCAGATTTTTTCAGTTTGTGAACGACCAGAATTCTAGCTCCGATTCAGACCGAAACAATTGTTAATTTACTATACGTAATATTTGATTAATTAAGTACCTGTAATCATCGATTATGTTATTCATTGCCATTTTGTAGGATCCTTGACTAGAAACTTGACTTGAAGTGGCGTACCCATTAATTGAAGAGTAGTTATTCGAAGATCTCTCATGAGAGCCTTCAGATTTTCCTGAATGATCTGTCAATAGGTCTGGCTGCGTCGATACTTTCGTCATGCCTTTTCCCATTTGGATATGGAGAGGCATTTTTGATGGTATTGGTGCCACTTTTGATGTTAAATGCTTTTGATCGCTGACGATGGACGACTTTTTCATATCTATGTCTGTTCTGGTTATGGTTTGAGTTGAGTCATGATCGGTGAGCATTCTGTTCTTGCAAACCCTGATGAGTAGGATTGTGGTTGCGATAAGAACGAAAAGCAAGACCAGTATAATCGAAATTGCTACTAAAATAAAATATTCGAAGCGCAACTGAAATTGAGGGAAAAGGCAGAACAATTAATTAAAGTGCTTACGAATATATATCAACTTAAATTTCTCACCTCTAATATTGTAGGCCCGGGAGCTACTTTTGTGACGTGAAGGGTGAAGTTTGAGATGGCCCTGGCCGCTTTATTTTCTGCCTGACATTGGTACGTGCCATTATCGGCCAGACCAGTCTTTTGAATGAATAGTTCGCTCCTGGTTTCGCCATAATAGTCTTCTCTTAGGACCCTAATTCTACTGCTGTGTGCGTCAGCAACCTCTGACATGAACGAAGATGAATAACCAGGAAGCTTTTCTTGGCCCTGATTTTTCGATAACGCCCGCTGTCATGTCGAGAGAATATGGAAAGCAAGCAAAAAAAGCCACATTAAAAGGGAATCATGCATCCAATAATGTTTGGGCCGAGTGCCGGTGCCCCAATATAGGCAACAAAGGCCTCAGAAAATCCTTACGTTTGGTGAACGGACGATGTATTCCTGGTGATCAATGACTTGGCCGTTGAAATACCAAGTGACATCACTGATGGGATCTGATGTCACAGTGCAAACAATTGACACATTTTTGCCCTTGGGAACCGTCAAGTACATTGACGTAGGCGAAAGCTCTGGTTCACAGGCAAACTCAGTTAAGCTCAGACTTTGAACATGGATTCCAAAGAGTCGCCTTGGACCTTGGCAAATTGCTTCTACTGTCCTTGGCACATTACTTTGTGACAACCACATCCTGAAGCTTCTCAATCTACAGTCACATCTCCATCTGAAATTTAACATCGATGCATCTTTTTTTTAAGTTTATATTTTTAGGGAAAACGCAGCTGAGCCAGAGCAAAAGCTAGTTAATAACGTTTTGTTTATACCTGTTTTCATGGATTGAAATTCCATGCAGTGACTGAGGAAATTCTCCTCCAGAAATCGTTGTCAAGTGATTTGAATGTAAGTACATCCTTTCCAACGCAACCAGACCATCGAAAGCTCCTTGTTCGATTGTAGATATTTTACAATCAGACAGATCCAACTTTGTAAGGTAAGCAAGACGATTGAAAGCCGAATTTTTTACAATTTCAATTGGATTTCCGCTCAAGCTAAGGCTCATCAATGTTGTGACATCGACGTTCAGTGCATTCGATGGCACCTGTCAAAAGAAATGTGATTTTTCATCAAATATTCATGCAACAGTGATCGCTTGGTTATTTTCCGATTTGATATAGATTTTCGAAGGTTCGCTTTATTTCTGTTATACAAAATTAATCCTATCGTATCAATACCGAGGGAAAAATATCAACCACCTAACTAATTCAGCCCACATCTATACTACATTCATATAAACAAACTTTTGAAAACTTTGTTTTCCCAAATGGTTTTTACCCACAGCTGAAAAATATTTCCCGCATTATCGTTTCAGAAGTAGGTCAATAAAAACAGTGCTATCGAGTTCCATGCATGTGTCGACCATGCATGAATGGTGTTGAAGGGAAAAAACTGCCAAAAACAGATTTAATTTTCAATCTTTATAGCAGCTGTATACTATACTATGTATTTATGAGACACTTTGGAACAGAGGTCCTTGAATGAAGAATCTGCTTGAAACCTTGGAAGAAATTTCAAATGAGGCAAATACTTCAACAATCATTTGAGTAAAAGTGTGAATGCTTACCTTCTGTAACCCGTTATTACTCAAATCAAGCTCGACAAGATTTGTAAGACCTTCAAAAGCGTGGCCATCGATTTGGACAAGACCACATCTGGACATGGATATCCTCTGAAGATTGACTAACCCTAGACTTGAGTACTGCCTTGACATTATGAGTGGTATTGAGTTGCCACTCATGTTCAGTACTTGAGTGTTGGTCTCAATCGTGTTTGGTACGGTGGCCAGAAAACTGTCTGAACAATCAACAGTGATTTTTGAATCCCTCCAAAGGCAAGTGCATTTTCGTGGACAAGTTGCAGTGGAAATGACGAAGGCAAGGCTTAAGGCCATCCATCGGAACAAATGATTTTTCATCTTCAACATGTCGATGACGGCCAAGATTGATGATGGACTTGACAGCTCAAAACTTGTCAATAAAGCAGCTCCATGTAACAAATATTTAATGGCTTAGCTGGCCTCAGCAGATTAGTTCATGGTGACCTAAAAAATACAGAGAAGAACTGAAAATAGATTTTTTTTTTTCTGTTGTCAAGGTTTTCAGAAAATGCATTTCATTCTCAATCACAGCTCACAGGGAAAACCTAAAATCCAATTTCAATGGTAAATTGGAAAAGTTTAGCTCAACCGTCGTCGAGAGTCGACGTGTGAAACTGCTAATGGACAAAAAATAATTTGAATTTTAAAAATGGTAACAGTGCCAAAGACTGTTGTGAAACTGTTTAGCAACTGCAGAGATTCAAGATATAGTTTCAAGAAAACAATGGTGATTCTTGTGTTGTTTGCCGGAAAATCCTATACAAAAATTTCTGAACATGATACTATGTACTTACAATCTCATTGTATGGCCTTGTTCCGTTTCCAAGGACAAGAATTAAATTAGATATATTATATATAGTATACAGAAGGGTCAGTTACAACATGTGTTGATCAAAGAACCACAGGAAGCTTTCTAAATTTCTAAGTAGAGAGAAATAATTGAGAATGATCTTCAGTATGCCTATAAGATAGTAGTAATATTTTCGTTATAACCACAACCACAAATGTGGAAGAATAACTAAAAACAATCTTGGTTAAATTATATACCTTGTTGTATAAGATTACATACATATAAAGTATAAATAATACTTTGAAACCTCACTTTTTTGCATATATAAATAACTCCTACTTATGTACGAAATAGCGCCCTACGTCATGTTGATGATGTTTCCCAACGTTGGCCTTGCACTTGGTAGAAGAGGAACATAAATCATTCTGGTGCAGACGAGATCGTTAATCATTTTTCAATTTGGCATCAATTTGGAATTCGTGTTAGTTTAAGGCCATGCATAAGATCGAGAATGGGGAATGTACATAATACAATTTAGCCTAAAACCATCACAATCTTTATGGAAGATCCGACTATTTCCCCTTTCCATTGTTGTACCATCTGATATCTTATAAGATGAAAATTTGAAAAGGCTGCAGCATGGGTCAGTATGAATATTAAACGAAGGCTGTGATATCAAGTCTCATACCTAAAAGGGTCGACTATACCACTGAAAGTAGAAGCACCTCCTTACAGTCACATCCAAAAGACAGCACTTCTCAGATGCTGTTGCTAATCTACAGGGACCATTACCCAGACAGGGTAATGATATTAACCTGCTGTATGTAAAACATCTGATCCAATTTTTTAACCCAATTGTGAGAGACGCGTGTCTGTGTATGTGTGTATTTTTATGTGTGTGTATGTGTGTGTATGTGTGTATGTATGTGTGTGTGTGTGTGTGTGTGTGTGTGTGTGTGTGTGTGTGTGTGTTTGTGTGTGTATGTGTGTGTGTGTGTGTGT
>JAUELJ010231852.1:0-10110 GCA_031471255.1 Dryodora glandiformis
TATATATATCTCTACCCCCTCCCATATCTTTCTACCTCGTTCTCATTCTCCCTAGGAGATGTTATGGTGTACTATTATAATAATATATTGATTTTACCTTTCATTTCCCCCAAATAAATCTTATAGTTAGAGAACAAATGAAGTATCAATTAGAAGAGCTCACAAAAAACAACAAAAAAAAAACAACATAATATAATGTAATAGTAATATTATATGATGCCCATCTTACCGAAATTCAGGAATATCGTAAGTAAATATGACGCTGAGTGCCTGAAGTCCTGATATCACTATAGGCAGACATGTCAGGTAAAACACTCGTTTCTGGTAGGGTCCGAACTCCCCAATTTCCTTCAGTATGTCGTCATACTTCATGGCTTGATATCTTTTATAAGCTAGTGCTCTCGGCCGAGGTCACGCCCCCTTTTGTTTTGTTTTTTGTTTTGTTTTGCAAGTGTCTCTGTTGTTCTTTTCTGAAAGGAATAGATGATTAATTGATAATGAATAATAACAGGACGTAAAGGTAGTAAAAGTATCTGTATTGAGTTCTCCAAAGTATCTCACAAACAAGAAATGCGTATGGAGATGTGTGAGGCTTTTTTTAATCTTGGCACGCTCTTTAAGCAGAAAGAGCGGTTTTGAATTTATTTTTCTAGGTGAGGCAGGAAATGTTGGACATTCACGTTCTTGAGTTGAGTAGGGACAAAATGTTTGATGAGGCTATCAAGGTGATACAATCCGGTGCTGAGCAGGAAGTTGAACCGTCAACCTCCGCTGTCATGATTTTGGCGGAAAATTTATTTGCCCTGATGGATTCAAGCAGACTTAAAGATCTTCGGTCCGTCCTCCCTTGGGAGTCGGAGGCGGGACAGCATATTTATTTGCTCGAAAAGCGCATCATTATGAGAGCCGTGTACAAGGAGTGGAAGGATGGGAGGACGGGTATCGCCCTTGAGGACGCTTTGCTGACCTATCAGACCGTGCTTGAGGACGATTGTGAAATTCTGTTTGAAACGTACGAGAAAGTTCTTGACCTGGTCGGCCGATACTTGAAATTGTTTATGGAAGAAAGTCTGAAGGATGGAAAGGCTCAGGCTCTGTTAGTGGCGAAAAAGTACGGAACCAGTTTTGCCGACAACCATCGTCATTTCAATGTACTCAGCATGTACTGGGAGTCTCTCTTCTTCTCACCCACGTATGAGCATCAAGTATTGGCCCATGAATTCCTACAGGAAAATCCAAAAGTACCGCGACATTTAAATTTCGACTCCACGTTGGCCAGAGCGGTGGAATACAACCAAGACACGCTGTTGCGAAAGTTGATGGAGATTTCACTCCAGTTTGACTTGGACTTGTACGATAAAAGTAGATGCGTAGAAACGCTCCTCGTATATCAATGTATGTATATCTACATATATAATTATACTACTATATACTTTAATTATTACTTATTACTTACAGGTGATTCCGGAAATTTTAAGGGTGCAACGGATACCTTAAAATACGCTGACGAACGGAACGTTCCGATTGGCGCAGATGTCATGAAGATTTATCTAGAATTTCAAAAGGACCACCACAATTCCAGAGGAGTGCTTTCGAGATTGTCTGATATTTTTGCAAAGGATAAAAAGAAATAGAAATAGTAACTATAAGTCAGTGATTTTGCTCGGAGGTATAGTATAATTATTATAATTGTAGGTTACATAATTATATATAGTAATAATAATTTTTTCGGTAGGTTGTGAGAGCTTTCAGCCCACGTAAATACTATAGATATTGGAATATTGGAATTACAATTTGTCGAAGGGAAAACAAAAAGGAGTTTTCATTCTTGTTGAACATTTTGAAAGACGGTTGATTTTAAAACCATCATTTTGGCAGCACTGTAATATACACACATACACACTTTAATTAGTATATATAGACTTTTGTTTGGTTTTGAGGAGAGAATCACACCTTTTAATAATAGTTAGTGAATGATACTTTAGCAATGTAGTACACTGAATTCTTGAACGGAATGAATCGCACTGTTGAATTTTCTTTTTTTTCTTTGTAAGTCCACTTTTCTGCATTATACAATTGATTCATCACACATTGAGATATAATTATTCACGCCTTTGAGCACAAGTAGGAAAAAGACTTATGGAGATCGGGGATGATGAAGGCCACCTTCGTTCTGTCTGCAACCGCGACGTCGTTTGCCTCCAAGACCGACTTTCTTCGTCGTAGTATTCTACTGTATCGAGATCTCGAGATCCATCCCAACCGGCAGCGACAGATATCCGTCCTCCAACGGTGCCAACGCCCGGTCTCCCCCACCTCGCAGTTTTCAAATCTGCTACCTTGACCCATTCCGATGGCTCATCAAACGGAAGAAATCTGACGTCACGCAGTCTGGTACCACCAGAGTCGCCACCGACGACCATGACGCCTTGCCGTTTGTGAAGTTCCACAAGGGCACAGCCATGTTGGGCTCTGACCGGATTCAGTTCCGGCAGGGGTGTCCACACACCGGTGTCGATGTCGAGTCGTTCGGCTTGATTCAGACCGCCGTAGCCACCTGTAACGATGAGAGATCCGTTTCCCAGACCGACGGCGCAATGGGCGTGTCTGGAAGACAACATGTCCGGTCCTTTCCTCCAACTTTCGGTCGTCAAATCAAAGATTTCGACGCTGTCTGTGTAACCGTTGAGTTTTCCCAGACTTCCTCCCATCACGTATAAATGATCGCCCTCGAGAGCCCAAGCGGCGGCGTCTCTTGCCGTCAACATGTCCGGACCTGGCGACCAAAATGGCTCTGGTTGAAATCCCAAGATCCAGCAGTTTCTTTTGGGATCGCCAAACATGTTTACACCGCCGCACGCCAGAACACGATCTTCGTCGATCGCATTTGACATCATTCTCCACCTCATGGCTGGAAGATCCGGCACAGCGCCACGGCAAACGCCTCTGCCCGTCACCAGTTCAATACTTGACAATACTCCGTAGGTGTCACTCCTACCGCCGATAATGATCATTGCATCCGGCCTGACACATTCCAGCTGTCTTGTAAAACGACCCGCCAAACACAAGACTGTCTTGAACTCCCGGGAGACGAAACCCGGGCGACAGGTTAATGAACAGGTGTCTCCGGACTCTACCTCCCATTCGAAACCATGAAGTTGTCCTCGACAGGTGATGTTGCCATGCTCTATCGTTGAGGTAATGTAGCACTCTAAAATAAAATAAAAATGAAGACCATAGGATTATTTTTTTAATTAAGTACTTAATTAAATACGTACTTTTAAGCTCTATTTTTTTCCCTGGAAATAACGAAACGGCTCGTGGACTTTCTGTTCTTGGGATCAATGATGCTCTGTTCAACACTCGTTGACGTTCTTCAAACTCCAATTTCTTTTGCGCTTCCTCTCTTCTCCGCTTCTCTTCCAGTTCGAATCTCCTTCTCTTCTCAATCTCTTCTTGAATCTTTCTTATGCGATTTTCTTCCGTCTTTGCGTTAGGTTGGAAGATTTCTCTGTTGTTGTTGTTGAGTCTATCAGCATTCTGTCGTTGATTCACCTGCTGCTCCAGGTCTTTTTTCCTCTGCTCAATCTCCTTCAACCTCTGTTCCTCTCGAATTCTTGCCAATGCTTTTTGCCGTTCCTCTTCTCGTCTTTGTTTTAAAATTTCTTCTTGTCTCTTTTTCTCAAGCTGCTCAGCCTCTTCCTCATGAATTTCTTGCAACCTTGCCTCCTCTTCTTGTTGTCTACGCTTTGATTCTTCTTCTCTCTTACGCTCTCTTTCATCCCTTTGCACTTGAATTTCTTGTTTCTTTCTCCTTACTTCTTCAGCCTTCAGAGCATTAATTCTCCTCTGTTCCTCTTTCTCTCTTCTTATTTGCTCTTGAACCTTCTCCCTTTCCGCCTTCTCTTTGGCCCTCTTCTCTCCAAGTTCCCTTTCTTGCTCTTGTTCAAATTTCAGTTTTCTCTCAACTTCTTTCTTCAACTTTTGCTCTTCCTCTTTACGTTTTTCTCCCTCAATTTTCCTTTTTCTTTCTATTTCAGCTTTCCTCCTCCTTTCTCTCTCTCCTTTTCTACGGGCTGCTGCTTCTTTCCTTCTCCTTTCTTTCTCAAGCCTCTTTTTAAAGTTTTCCTCACGCTTCTTTTCTTCCTCCTCTTGTTTTCTCTTCTCTTCAAATCTCTTTTTCTCTTCCTCTTCC
Organism: Dryodora glandiformis; assembly: GCA_031471255.1. Classification (NCBI taxonomy): domain Eukaryota; kingdom Metazoa; phylum Ctenophora; class Tentaculata; order Cydippida; family Dryodoridae; genus Dryodora; species Dryodora glandiformis. The sequence goes on from JAUELJ010231852.1 coordinate 4,196, forward strand.
AGCTTCTTTTTCTTTTCTTCTTCCTCAGCTTTACGTTTTCTTTCTTCCTCTTCCTTCTTTTTCCTCTCTTCTTCCTTCTTTCGTTTAGCTTCTTCCTCTCTACGTCTCAGCTCTTGAATTCTCCTTCTCTCTTCCCTCCTTCTCTTTTGCCTTTCTCTCTCTTCTTTACGTTTTCTTTCCCTCTCTTCTTCTTCCTTTCTCTTTTTCTCCAACTCTTCCCTCTTTCTTTTCTCTTCTTCCTCAAACCTTTTCCGCTTTTCTTCTTCCTCTTGTTTTCTTTTCCTCTCCTCTTCCAACTTTTTCCTCCTTTCTTCTTCCTCTTGTTTCCTTTTTCTTTCTTCCTCTTCCAACTTTTTCCTCCTCTCTTCTTCCACTTGCTTTCTTTTTCTTTCTTCCTCTTCCAACTTTTTCCTTCTCTCTTCTTCTTCTTTGCGTTTTCTCTCCTTCTCCTTTTTTCTTCTAATCTCTTCTGCTTCAATTCTTCTCAATCTTTCTTCCTCTTCTCTTTTCTTTTTTGCCTCCTCTTCCCTTCTTTTCTTTTCTGCCAGTTCCTGCTGCTTTCTCCTTTCTTCAGCCTCTTTTGCTAACCTTTCCTCCTTCCTTCTTTTGGCTAACCTTGCAGCTTCTTCCTCCCTTCTTTTTTGAGCAAGCTCTTCCCTCCTTAACATTTCAATTTTTCTTTCTTCTTCTCTTCTTGCTTTCAAGACTTTTTGTCGTTCTATCTCAATGAGCCTTTCTTTTTCCTCCATAGCCTTTTGTCTCTCTTTCATAATCCTCTCTTGCTCTTCCTTCTTTCTCACGTCAGCCTCATCTTCAGCTTCTTTCGCCATCTTCAACCGTCGATCCCTAATTCGTTGTATTTCCAACAGCCTCATCTCATCGGTGGAGGTCGATGTTGGTGGTCTAGATAGCGTTTTATCCTTGTCTGAATCTGTCAGTGAAAATCCGTTATTGGGATTTTTTATTCTGATGAAGCGCCGTGGTTCTTCCTCAAATTGACCTTGGTTTCTTTGGGTTGAGGTTGGAATCCTGCTTTCCTTTACCGATTCAAAAGTGCGCGAAGATTCAAATCGCACCTGTGGAATTTCTTCATTCCGGCCATTGTTCAACCTATGAGGTCTCTGATCACGGTGAGTGCCACTGATTCGTGACAACAGCTCCAATTCCAAAGGATCGACTCCAGGAAGAGTAACTTTGCCACTATCCGGCAAAACACTGAGCAAGTGGTTGGTATTTTCAGTTGGAATGCTTGACGTCGGTACGATCTTTGACAATTCCAAAGTAGGAACACCTCCAGACGTCTGGAGGAAATCTTGGATGGTGACTTCGCTGATGGACGTTTCCGTGGTCGTTGCAATGAAAGGTTTGGTGGGAGTCGGATTATCAATTATTTTAGTAAAAGCTCCTTCGTCTGATCCCGGCCTCACTCGGTTGATTCTGATCTGACCTACAGGTCGAGGTGTTGTACCTTTGTTAATCCTTCCCAAATGTATTTCATCGAGGCTTTCGCCAATGGCAGGCGTGCCAACTCTTCCAGAGAAACTACTTTCATCTTCTTCGTAGTCTGCAATAAGCCTCGGCTCTGCCGCTGTTCCACTTCTTGCTGCTGATGAGTCTGAAATTATTAAATAATTATTTTTTTAACATGTAAAGGCACCAAAATGGCGGCCACCTTCGAGCAAAGAGATATGTATAAGGCAACGAGGTATATATATTAGATAGAGCACGCATCCAACTAATTTTACTAAATGTCAGCTGGAATCAATAAGGTATGTTTTTGATAAGAATGGACTTATTTGCAGTGCAGCATTGACCAGAGGTGAAAAAAGTATTCTCTCTCCCCCTTTATTGGTCTTGATATCAACCATGATGTAAACAGGGATCAGGGAATATTAAGAGGTAAATATTTGAGTATATACCTGTTTTTGCTGACGAAAGCATCATCATCAGTGAATTGTTCATGCTTTCGACATTTCCGAGGGTTTCTAGAGCAAGGTCCGAAGTGAAGAGATAGTCCGAAGCTGATGGTGTTACATGATTTCCGTCAGAATTTTCTGAAAAATTAAATTCAATTGGTGCAAAATGTTTAAGAGTTTGAAAATTATTAATACCTGCTTTCAGGTGGAATATTTTAAAATGGACGCTAATCATGAGGCGGTTATGAAGGATGAATTGCGGTCGTTCATCTTTTTTGACCACCAAGAAATGTTGTCCTTCTCGTTTGTGAAGGGTTAGGATTAACAATTCGTTGCTGGCCGAATTTTTCGTGGCGTTGACGATCGGAAGTGAAGCACTCGTTCTGAAATCTTGTTCTTGTCTTCCAAAAAAGTGGTCAAGATTTCGAGGCTTTCCCCACCCCGTGCCACTTTTGCTGATTGAAAGAAGATGCGTCAGAGCTGCCCTGTTCACGTCGGTGTCTGCATCCCCGCCTTGGAGTTGCCAGTAGAGAATTGGGTCTGTTTTTATAGCACGGTCATTTGACGTTGAAACGATTTGAGCTGCAAAATTCACATCGTCAATCTCTGACTCTGTCGAAACCACGGACAAAGCGGCAATGTTAATTGGACCGTCTGTCAGATTCGATATAAAGTATGAAGGGGCAAGTTCGAATATCCGGACTCCATTTTTTAAACTTGATTTCACAACAAAGTTGCTGATTTGAGATCCACAGATGATGCGGACTTCAGTGATTCCTTGGGCCGGAATCATCCCTTCCATATTTGGCAAGAACGATCCTTTCAAGTTCCATTGGCTTCCATGAGTCAGATGTAACGAATGTCCGAACCACTCCTTTCCGTCGTGATCCAAAAGACCGAGTTGGAACGTTGAATTTTGCAACGTTGTCGGCGGCACGAGCACTGATGACGTTTGAACTTGATGAATCGCCGTTTCCGAATCTCTGACTAAAATTGTGGCTCCAAGACGGTTGATGATGAGACACCATGGGTTTAAATCCACGCACAACGTGTTGCAAAGCGGATGAAATTGGACAAAATTGACTTGAATATCAGTTTTAGGTTGACGACTCTCGTTCCAATGTGAAATGTCCAACTTGTCATCGATGAACGGCCAAAAATTGTCTTTACAATGTTCAATGTCGTCCAGGATATCGTCAATTGGCGGAGGAACATAGTCTCTATCTCTAACCTGCTCAATGGTGCCCCAAGACATTCCAACGGGATCTGACGGTGGTAAATCTTCAACGACTTGAAATGAAAGAGTGTATTTTTGATCTGAAGCTCCTGGTGTTTTCAGTTGAACAGCTGTGTTTCTTCCGGGCAACTCGATATCATATGCGAGTTGATTGATTGCTGTAGTGACGTTGGCACCGACTTTAAGCGTGATTGGGTTAGGTAGGAGTGATCTTGCCATGTACATTGGGGAGAAGATGAGTAGACATCTTGCTCTGTTTCCTTCGACGGATTCAGTGACAACTCTGCACCAGACTGTGAGACATTGACCTTTTTCCTTCAAAGGAACTCTGACTAGAACAGACTTCCGCTTGCTTACAGATTCCAATGAGAGAGGTATATCTCCACTCCACGGAGTTCCAATTCCAAGCAGTCTGATTTTAATCCCCAACACGTATTCCGGTTCGAGTATGAATGATGGAGCGCTCTGAAAGGTTCCAAGAATCGTTCGATGTTGTGGAACTTCCGACGACGCGGCGCCGGCCGCTAAAGCCGGCCCGTTCTTGTGCAACACCGCTCTAACTTCCAAATCATCTTGTAAAAAACTTGCAGTCGAAATTAATCCATTCACAATCAAACTGACTTGACCGGATTTTTTTATGGTGATGGCAAGGGTCGTGATGTGAGTTCCATGATCAATGGATCGAAGTAGAACTCCGTTTGCGTGCGTTGAAAAAGGCTCGCACCAACGCCAATATCCTAATCCTTCCACACAAAGTCGTAAGAGGAGAGATGACTTTGTAGACCTCCAAGCGTACATTGTAGACTCGAGCGGTCTCAGAAGGATGTTTTCTTCGGTACCGATTTGTCCGAATCGTATGGATGCTTGGGAGTTGTTGCACATCAAAATTTCTGTTATTGTCATCACCTTGGTTGGATTTTCACTGTTTAGGATGTTTTTCCAGATCGACACGGACCTCGTGAGCAAGTGTGTCGCAAAGTAGCCGAAACGCAGGGCTAATTTTCTTCCGTGTAACGATATTAAAGCGCTTGATCGAGTTTTAGATTTTTCTATAAATCCGGAAATGTCGACTTTGCATGGTAACATCAAGTAATGCTCAGAGAGGAACGAAAGGTCCACATATTTAAAGTTGGCGTTTGATTTCATTCGAAGATTCATTTCCAACTTTGACGACATCCAGACGTCAACGCCAACAACGGTCGAGTCTAAATGCAACGATCCAAATGACTGCTCGAGAGGATAATTTTGATGTAAATTGAATTGTTTAAATTTTGGCACCAGTTTGTTGAAATGAAGATGATTCTGGAGAGTCAATCGTATGTCTTTGATGTTGATGGCCGTTTGAATTCGAGGACAGAGATTTGTGTTGACGTAGGAGTCAACACGCATCACAGACACCAATGATTTTGGGGTGACTTCCGAAACATCTTGATCGTGAATCAGAACCCTCCACATGGACGACATTACCATGTTCTTTCTATCGCTCGTAATTGGCAAGTCCAAATGCGTCACTTCATGTTCAGACAGATTAAATTCACAGTACGTTCTGAAGCAGTCAAGACAAGAGTCCCAATACTGCAAAGCACAAATGACTTCATCACTATTTGTCGAGCCTGTCGGCGCCGCACTTCTGAAAGGCACTGGAAACAATGATGCTCTTGTCAAAGTCCGGAGCTGCGGATACCTCCACGTCATGGAGTTTGTCGAAAAAAGTATTTGATATGGTTTAGGATGACTGTCATCATTCACTTCTATATATTGAAAAGCTCCGGCTCGTAGATCATCCTTGTAACTCTGATCTTTAGCGACAACCACTACATCAACCTTTTCTTCCACGGTTTCAGAGTAATCCTGACTGAACTTGATCTGTTGACAGTAATCTTTGAAGGACTGCAAAGCCAACAAATGATTTGGGCCAAGTTGAATGTGCAGGCGTGCCGATTCAATATTGAATATTAAAATTGGAGTTTCGTCAAACCAAGATATTTTTCCGGACGATCTAAACGTCCATGGTCCAATCATTCTGTTGGAAAATGATCCGAAAGTCGTTTTGACGATCAAATTTTGAATTGTCGTGGTCGTGTTCATGGCGGTGACAACATTGTCCTTGACATCAAAATCGTTTTCAATGGTGGTTTCTGCAACACTGATTGTGATGTCACTGCTTTCAGTTGGGAATTTGATGACGACTTGTTTTGTTTCCAGTGAAATCGAATCGCTGATGATGGCTAACGTTTGTCTATAGTCAGATTCTTGTCTGACTTTATGGTCTGTCAAGTTTTTAATTTCTTCGATTCCAGATGCATTTGTGGTCTGTCCAAATATTTCTGTCAATTGCAAATATGTTGGCACACATGCATTAAACTTGATTGGTCTTTCTAGTTTGACAGATAACTTTCTGGATCCTTCAGTGAGAAATTCACGGTAGACGACGGTGAGAAGTGCAGGTGGAACTCCAAGTTTGACATCTGGTTTGCCAGGTTTTGTTTCGAAAATTGGATGTTGATAGTCTAGTGAAATCGGCACTCTGTGACCACCGCAAGTCACAAAGTAGTTCGGCGAAGATAAGTTGATAAGAAAGTCAAAGACTGAGATTTCGAACCGTTGAGTGGCTTTTGAACAACCAAGTAGCATGTGGGGTTGTGAAATTGAGGCGTGGATTAATGGATATATTTTGACAATGACGTCATGGGCGTCGTCTAGAGAACCTTCCTCACTTGCCTCATATCCATGATCGAAATATTCCATTTTGAAGTTTGTTA
>JAUELJ010232961.1:0-15844 GCA_031471255.1 Dryodora glandiformis
CATCATCATCATCATCATCATCATCATCATCATCATCATCATCATCATCATCATCATCATCATCATCATCATCAACTATTACTGTTTCACTGGATGACTGTAAAACAGTAGAATCAAATGTATTATCTTATTTCAGCCATGAAAACTGAGTCTGTGGGAACAAGGATCACCAACAATCTGGTGACACTGAATATTTGGCCTGGTAGTTACCAGGATAGACTGGAGCCGATGAACTTTGACTACGATGGAGCCATTGAAGCACCACTTGCAACTGGTCTCGTTTTAATCAACAACACTGTGGTTGGATCAGAGAGAGCAGCGTACAGACTCGTAGGCCAGGCTTGCAATACGGCCACCAGTGATTTGTGGACCAACAATATTGGTGCAAGTAGTATGATAGGTAATATTCATTTTTCTAAATTAAATATATAGATAACTTGTTCTCAATCTTAATTTAAAAAATTAAGAAAACGATTTTCATTCAAGATGTAATGTGAAAAGACATACGCACTTTATCGGATCAATAGGGACTAGTTCAGATATTCTTAAAGACAGGCCACTCATTACTCGACGAAAAAAATCAATTCATTTGCATCAGTGATTGAAAATACAAGCTTATGTTGAGTCCATTGTAACCAATTATTTGTGTTTCTATATTGGACCATGATTGATACCTTTATTAATTAGGTGGAAAGGCAAATGGGATGTGTTTTAAAAAAACAAAACATTTATGTAAGGATTAGGAGAGGGAGGAAAATGACCAATGTCACATCACATCACATCACATCAGATTACATCACATCACATCAGAACATTTTCAGAAAATTCTGTTGGATACTATCTAGATGAAATTCAAATTGTTTACAGTTGAAATTCTATGGTTTATATTCACTACACATTACAAATTAGTACTATTAAATGCTGTTCATATTTTCCCAAAAGTTTTGGTTTGGTATTGAAATAATGAAAGTTAAAGAGTGACATAATTCAATGCAATTGATCTTTTTCTTTTTCAGGATCAGTTTTCTTTCCTGGAGATGCCCCAGCTGATGGTACTTGTGTTCTTTTCAATGGTTTTACCATGTGGAAAAATGTTGATTATGGAATTTACTACAACAATGGTCCAACTGCAGAATTTAAGAACAACATAGTGGTGGAAAATGGAGTCGGAATAATGCCTTTGATTTTCGGACCGTCCGCCACTAGCCATCAATATGCCGACAAACAAGCAATCGTGGAGAATAACATTTTTATTGGAAAAACCTCGTCCTTCTCAGAGTCAGATGATGTTCCTGATTCATCTGACCCTAATCTGAGTTTCAGCTCAATGGCCAGAGGAGGAGCAGGTTTCTCGGCCTGTGGCAAAATTGGAATGGTCATGGGTACTTTTACCGCTGGAGCGAACAACGCACCAAAGAAACCGTTTGCTGGCATTATGACGTACCATGCCATCATGGGGCTTACTAAAGTCACTGGTAAGTTGACATCAAAATACATGTCAATGTCAAAGGTCATGGGCATAAATTAGCCGCTACATTTGAATTTGTACTGTTAGCATTTTATGCTAATTTTCTGTTTTATTCAATATTAGAGAGAATTTTTTTTCCTCCTTAATTCTGTTTGGTCTTGTTGCTTATTTGACTTGTTGCCTCTTGGTTTTTTGTTTATCACTGTGATGAAACCACCATACCATTGGGTTCTACATTGACAGGAAATACATTTGTGAACTTTGGATCTTGTACTGGCGGAAGGGATTATGCCCTGACGACCAACGGCAAAAATGACGATGGCTGCCACCCCGTTGACATGGCATCCAATATTCTCCAAAATGTAGACCATGGGTCAAAGATCTTCTTCAACAGACCAAGACTAGGGTAACAATGATGATTAATGTTTTATTACAAGTTTCTTCTTCTTTTTTTTTTTAGTGTTTACTGTTAGTAAGAAACCTATACTTTTTCACTGTTTCTCATACACAATTTCTGTTTTGCCCCTGAGGAAATCAGTGTTGTCTTGTTAATGTAATTTTGAACAATGATGACAAAAATCTAAAGATACATGATGACATGGCACAGAAAAAGAAAAAGATTTCAGTTGCATTTTGCTAAAGGATTTAATCAAATTTGAATTACTTGACTATTTACAGTGTTATCAATTCGGCCGACTGTGTTGATATGGATTGTGATGGTCTCAAAAAGTGTTTGATCAACGACGATGACGGAGGCTACATCGGTTCCCCTGGAACTGTCCTTCCTGACTCTGCCTATGAATGGGACGGGGACAGGAGGCGTGGCCTGGGTGACTACCGGATTCCTACCGCCATGCTGACCTCAAGCAATGGGCAGAAGATCGACGTCAATAGCTATGCACCAAACAAAGGTAACTAAGGGGAGGAAGTCTGTTACATAGTTCCATATCGGACACGGGCAATAAATTGTCTTTTGTCACTAGCATCAGTAAGCATGACTTTCCATTTTGTTGTCAGCTTAATTCTATGAGGTATCTATAGCATTTCAAAGAAAGTGATGCAAACTAAAATATCTTAGTGCGTTACCGAAACAAATATTTCTTGTGCGTGATAAACCATGAGATTTTGTATGTCCAAATATGTTAATTAATATGCAAATGTTTTCTTTACACATGTTTAAAAATCGAATAAAAGGTACGGAATGATCCCTGTCAAAACTCAAGAAAATTATAACTTGAATATCACTTTCAAATTAATATTTTTTTAAGAAAAAAAATTACATTTGCCTTTGCTTGTCAGAATTGACTTAATTGATGACAGCATTTTGTTTAAGAACTTTGAAATCAGTTCCATCACGCTCCAAAATATTGTTTGACGCTGTCATAACTAACCTTCAGCCAATCGTAAATTTGATTGATAAGCTCTTTTTATAATTATATATATATATATATCAATCGATTTGTACTCTTTATACAAATACATTCTTACTCTTAACCTTTTTCAGGTATATATAAGACGGATAACTGTACTTGGGTCAGTGAATGGCAAGCCTACCAATGCCAGGACTTTTATGACTGGAAGATACTGACCATTGAAAGCATGGATGCCGACACAGAGACACGACGACTCAGTCCTATCGCTGTGTTCCACCCGGAGGGTTACATTGACCTTGTCAATGGACCGCAGGTTGGTTACTCTTGATGAATACTACTTTTAACCCATTTTCTTTTTTCAAAAAATATTTTCATTACTTAGTAATGTGCTTTTGTGAGATGTAGTCATGTAGCGGGAAGTTATTCATAGTAGCTTAGCCACCACCCTTACCCAAAAATGAAATTAATTGATAGAGCTGACTATAATTATAATGACATAAAAAAGATAAAAACAAAAAGGAATGAATGGCAATCAAACATTTTTTGGGCGTTGTTTTTTTTTTGTGATGATGATTATTGAAATTGGAATAAATAATCCCCGAAACTGAAGAGGAAAACGATTTCTTTCTATCAATTATTTTTTTAATATCAATTATACCTATTCTATCTTAACTCCAGCAAATGTAGCCAATTTTTTTTTCCTTCTTATGTTTTAGACAGAGTTCTATTTTTTAAAGCAGTATTCCAGTATAAGTATGGAAAGAGAATTGTCAGTGTAAGGGTATTGTCATTTATGTTCATTGATAATTTCCATCTTTTTGGATCGATAAAGTTAATCTCATCTTATCTCAGGATCACGGCTGGTGTAGTGGTTACACTTGCCGCCTACGTCTGAGTACTTTCCAGGCTATTGTTGCTCTTGGTAAGTTCATGAACCTTAATCAGCTACAACTGCTACTAATTATTTATTTCATACTCATTAATCTTTTTTTCAATTAACATTGAGGGAAGACTGGGTTGGATGGAATTAAAAGGTTGTCTTTTCCTCTCATTAAAATCTTGTTTTTTCACCACAAATCAAAATGCTGTTACGCACACAATTAAGATTTTGATAAAGTTGGAAACACTTGAATTTAATCTCATCATTTTCATAACCTTTTCCGTTTTTAATTCTAATTACCAGGTGAGCCATTTGATCTTTTCTTATCAAGTACAAACCCAAAAGTCATGCGATACATGCTCCTCAATGCCCAACCCAATGAATGCTTGAGAGTGGGTATGTGGTACCGGAATTCTAATCGTCTGACAGTCTCCGTTGACGGTACTGTGGTCCTTCCAACTAATGGATACATCGACAAGAACGGTGGCTTTAGACTCCGCATGCAGGACACAAATCATGTCTACATGCCTGATGCCAAGAACAAGTCAAATGGACAAAACTTCATCAGGTTTGTAGGGATGATCCTCATTTTGTTATATTTTTGAAAGACCATGCGGAAACGTCAATGGTGAGATTAATCATTATAACAGATTCTTTAACTAGTTTTTACCCACAAGTCTAAAAATTGATACTCTCTTGAAAGTGTTACATAACATATATGTCCTCAATGAGTGAGACTAAAGATAACCGTGGGTTTACTTTATTTTCCAGGAAAAGTTAGAATATATATATGCCCCGTAATCATAAGGGATAAGTCGTGGTAATCCTTATAGAATCCTGGCAGTCTGCTGGGTTGTGTGTGTGTGTAAAGGGGGGAGGGGGGGGACCAGTGTCACATAGTCAACACTCTAATTGTTCCTTATCTTGTAGTTCTTTTAATTTTTATCATGTGTGCAGTGTTTTTCAAACAAATCACTTCTGCTGATCAGAATTCATTTTTCCATGGCATGCCATGAACAGTATGAGGATCAAGGAGCAGCCTGTTATTGTTATCTCTTTGCTTTTGCTTCTTCAATCTTTCACTAATAAGAGTACCACAGATTGTATCCGGTGTAAAAACAGTTTGTAATTCATTTCCCTTTTGCTCTGCTGACAATATTTCACAGCCGGGCTGAGCAAATGCTGTTTTGGATTCAGTGTGGCCAGTCTGTGATTACAGTCAATACTGAAGATGTCATTGTTGTGTCCTTCACCTTGCCTGCTATGAGTGTCGATGATTTCTTTGGCGACCAGATTGTAGCAAACTTGGCAGCTTTCTTGAACATGGATCCCAACAAGGTAACATTCAATAGCTGTATTGATTTGACAACACAAAACTATTCATTCACATTATATACATTTCTATAAACCTACATTGAATGAAATTGGCATAGGGCGAGCCAGTGGTGTAGGGGTTAAGTTTAAGCTACTTGCATTGGTTCGAGAGGTTTGGGTTCGAATCCCGGTGGTGACACTGGGTTTTTAACCTCATCTGAGTTTTCAAGGCTCATTCCCACACAGTCCTATCGCAGACGGACTATAAATCAGAGGTGCCGCCTTTTAAATAATGTTCATGTGTTGCAAAGGGTGTTAAACTAAAAAAAAAGAAAGAAAGTGACATAAATGGTTTATATAACCATCAGTAAGTCTTATGAGAAATAGCAAACATGAAATTATTGTAATAATGAAAAATATCTGTATGCACTGGTTTGCGCATATTGTTTTGTTTTCTTTCCAATTTCAAACTCAAGAGTAATAAGATGGCTTCCTCTGTAGTGCAGTTGGTAACATGTTGTTAGCTCGTTGAGTGATGAGTCATTGGAGTTTTGGGTCCTGGTGGTGAATAAAAAGTTTATCTTGACTCTAAATTTATTGACTGGATTAAAATGATAATGATAGTCCTATGGTTTCAATTCCATCCCATTATGGTTATGAAATGAGTACCACAAACTCATTCCTTTGAACCCTACTCGTAACACTTCATCATCTCTTGATGGAAATGGACTTCCTGTGTATTCATTATTCAATTTAACTTTTTGTATTGGAATCATGTCAAAGTCAAAGTGAGTAACTCGGACACAATTAATTGTTTTGTAACAATGTTGCATCAGGTGAGAATCGTTGATATTGTCGAGGACACCTCAAACAGCGGCCGCAGGAAGAGACAGGCCAGCACGAGTACTTTCTATGTGGAAATTGGAGACAACCCGGGTGACCCCAACACAGTTGATTATGGAGTTGTGGGACAGAGCATCTGTAACCAGGTCAGTGTGTAGTAGTTTGTTTTGTCATTTGTTTTAATTCTGATTCAATATAATTCAAATCATTTCTTCACCATTGTTGTTTTTTTTCTCTTTAAATCAATCTTAACTTTTATATCATCCATCATCATCATCATCATCCGTCATTATCCATCATCATCATCATCATCATCATCACCATCATCATCATCATCATCATCAAGATTATTTTCATCATTACCATCAGCAGCACATGACCTCTCTACCGTCAAAGTATAACCTTTTCTTTCGTCATTTTATACATGCTCCTGATACTATCTTCATAGAATCTTTCTTTTTTTTTTCCTCTTGAATTATTTCATTATCTCACATCATTAGACAAACACTTGACTCATTCTTTCCATGCTTGACTCAGTGTTTCCATATTTGACTCAATGTTTCCATACTCAATGTTTCCATACTTGACTCAGTCTTTCCATACTTGACTCAGTCTTTCCATACTTGACTCAGTGTTTCCATAAATTGACTCAATGTTTCCATACTTGACTCAGTGTTTCCATGCTTGACTCAATGTTTCCATACTTGGCTCATTCTTTCCATACTTGACTCAATCTTTCCATACTTGACTCAGTGTTTCCATAACTTGACTCAATGTTTCCATAACTTGACTCAGTGTTTCCATACTTGACTCAGTGTTTCCATACTTGACTCAATGTTTCCATACTTGACTCAATGTTTCCATAACTTGACTCAATGTTTCCATACTCGACTCGTTGTTTAGGCTCATCTCTACTCCATGGACACTGTCCTCAATGCCACTGTTTTGTACATGGCCATCCAAGAGCCGGGAGGTCCAGGTTCATCATCGGGTACAATGGTCACTTTGCAAAAGACTGGACAGCTTGTGGTGGACGAAATCCCAGTTGGAAATGTTCAAGAAGGACAGGAGCTCAGTGTGCAACCAAAGCTGAAAGTTACTGACAGTAATGTACGTATCTTCTTATTTCAATTGACTTTTTGAAAAGAGACTTCTTAATTGAGTTTACTTTTGTCAAATGCAGTCGTGCTGTGGTTAAGTCACTCGCATTTGGTTTGAGAGGTCGAGCGTTTGAATCCCGGTGGTGATACTGGGTTTTTTACTCAAGGCTTCTGAGCTTTCAAGGCTCAACCCCACACAGTCATATCCTATCTATCGCAGATGGACTATAAATCAAAGGTGCCGCCTTTTAAATAACCTTAATGTTTGAAAAGGACATTAAACTAAAAAAAATTAACTTTTTTTTGACAATAATATGAGTAGAACTAGAACAATGTACTGTTTTTCAAAAATGTGCATTTATGTTACAAAATTTTGTTGAGCCAATATGGAAGTGATTGATGTTAGATCAGCTAGCGTTGTGTTCTTATGCAAGTATGCAAGTACCTCAATATTGTTTTGTGTCTCCCAACACAGGGGGATGTAGTCAGCTACCTGGGATCCATCAGTTCTCCTTGGCAAGTGGAAGTTTCCATCAAGTCTGGGGGAAGTCCAAGAGCAAATCTTGTTGGCAATACGACAATGACCTTTGTCAACGGGTGGGCAAACTTCACCAACCTGGCCATCACAAACAGGGGAAGCGACTACATCCTGGAATTCAACATCGTGTCCCCACCCGAGGCTTCCAATTATACAATTGATTCCCTGGCTATTGAGGTAATTCATTTGTTTATGGTTTTATATCCAACCAGTCTGTGGTCGATTAGCTGCTCACAAAAAATATTAGGATGTTAGCGTTAGTATTAGTGTTAGTGTAGAACTTTTGCAATTGCAATGTTTATCGGAAAACCATGAGAAATACGAGGATGCTGTCACTGTCACTGTCCTTGTTTAGCATTCGATTCAAAGTCAAATAAGGAGGGTTTGATTGTGAGTTTTTTTTTTTTTAAATATCCATTTTATTTCGAGAGTAAATTGATTACATTATTTTTTTATTTTTTTTTCAAAGACCTTTTTTGCATAATAGTAATAGATCTTCCTGTGAATAGATTGGTATGATTGATATTGATAATAATTGTTCTTTGAAATTTCTGGCAGAAATTGACTTTGTGTCCACCCTTCACAAGCAAAGTATTGAATTTGAATATTGATTATTATCATCCCAATCTTAGATCCTGGGACGCAACATTGGACCTAAAGCTGTCATGAAGACGTCCAACAGATTGACCGGTCTGCCCATTCAAATGGAAGTTCTTCTCACTGACAAAGATACAAACACTGACATCACTGACATTGAGTGGGCTGTGAGTGTGACGTAAATCTGTTATTACATTTACATATCGACGGTAACAGTCGTTAACCACAGATGTCGAAATGTATACTTTTGTTTGTAAAGAATTCAAGTATGCCATTTCTGGTATAAATTTTCTTGTGTCAAAAATCAAATGGTGCCCATTAAAACAGAAATAGAAACCATTTATAGTCTGTCTGCGATAGGACCGTGTGGGATTGAGCCTTGAAAACTACGACCATCAATGTGACACTGGTGAGCGTGGTCAATCAGCTCAACACAAGACAACCAACTTTGGATTCTATTGAATGGGTGAAATAGTACAAATCAACTCCTGTTTGCCCACAGTCTAGTACATTGTCACCGCCCGTCTGTGCTGTGCCTTTAGGTTAGAACCTCCACTCCATTCTTCTCACTCCACTCAGGTGTACGTGTAAATGAGTACCTCACCACAGAATGCGAATTAACATGTCAGTAATGCTATTAATGCAGTAACTTACAAGGAGTTGAGGTGGTGATTGGTTTAACAGGCCAGTTTGGGGGAGAAGTGAAGCCTTCTACGGTGCATAACAATAACAGTAGAGCATGGCACACCTGTGGGCATGCGTTATATGCACCGTGTCTAATTTCCACAACTAATGTTACCAAAATCACATTGTTGATGGCATCAGTGAATTTTTTTGGTGACTTTTTTTTTTTTAAAGGATCCCCAACTATGCAAAATCTTTCTTGCTTTTGGTATTGGTAGTTTTTAAAGTTGCTTTTTATTTATTTTTTTAATTCTTAGAACCACACATGGACTGCTACAGCATCAATTTACGACACCAGTTACTACTCTGGCACACTGGGTGGAACGACTACTGCAAGTTTTGATCCATCAACAGGTGAGATTGAGATCAACCACAATATAATGAGTTTGTGCAAGCAATGGGGAATGTAGCAATTGGTTTTTTTTGCAAAATGGAATTCACTTTACATTAACGACAATGTATAAAATTTTGAGACCACTGAGAAAAGCATGATAGTATAGAGATTCTTGAAAATACATTGGTATACAAAGGAAAGAAAAGAGGAAAGAAATGAAAGAGAAAGTGCATTAGATAGAGATAAGAAGAGATAAACACAAAAAAAAAAGAAGAAAAAAAAGAAAGAAAGAAATGATGATAAAATGGAATAAAAATGTTGGATAGGCCTAATGATTTTTTATGCGATTCCTTTTCCCCAGGCAAGGCTACCTTCATCAACTTGCAGCTGGACAAGCCAGGCAAATGCCCAGTTCTTGTCAACATAACCTCTCACCCTGCAGACTATGAAATCCAAATGGTTGCTCTTCTGGATGTAATGACTTCTGCTCAGAAAAATATGATTATCGCTGAAATGCACACATTGGAACTGAAATTCCCCCTCACCTATGACTCTACAAGGGCAGACTACTGGACATCTCAAGTTAGGAATCATTACAGTGAAAATTCGGAACTGAGAATCACAGGAGACAGTAGTAGAGAAGGTAACGTGTTTGTCCTTGAAGTTATCATTTTACCTCATTTTATTCCTGTCAAATCTGAGTAATCCTACCTGAATAAATTTGAAAATTGCAATTTTCTAAATATTTTTATTAGAGAAATGTTTCTAACACTAAAACTAAAACAATATAGAAAGTTAATAAGAAATGGAGGAAATAGTCTTTGAATTTATAGTTTTCATTCTAAGAGAGTGCCTGTGTCAAAACACATCAGAAAATGTTAGGGAGAAATATATGATCAAATGTAATTGCATTCAATGTTGATGTAAGACGGTTCCTTGAACATCTATTGTTTTTTCTTGATCAAATTACATTTTATACGGCATTGCAGTGTAAGGACAGCTTTAATAAACTATAATTGCTTTGCATCGAGATTCAAGACAAGCGGATGATGAGCCCACTGTCTCTTAAAAATCTATCAATCAATTTTAAAAAATAGCTTGTTGCTAGCAGTAGCAGGATTTCTGACACATTTTGTCATTGTCATTGTCAGGCCACCACAGTATTTGGCCACAGCACCTACCAGTTTGAGTTTTCCGTACTTGAATTTATTATGTATAACGACACGGTAGCCTAGTGGTTAGCACGTCAGAGTTCAGACCGCAAGGTCATGGGGTTGAATGCTTCCAAGGATGTGTTTTTTTTCTTGGCTAAGAAATTTCACTCCCAATTGCGTCACTCGATTCATGCCTGAATGAGTACCTGGTCGATTAGAAACAGCATTTTCCTTGTCCGAAAAATTGTCAACGCGCCTAACAGCTGGAAGTCTTGTCCAATGTGTTCTGTGTTTGCTGTTGGCCAGGGAAAGTGAATTTCTTTAATCGCATAGAGCACCATGGTGGATACGCGCTTTATAAATGCTATTCATTTATCTTTCATTTATGCTTTAGTTTTACACAGTTTGCCTCATGGTAAAAAATCATTTTCTAAAACCATTACTTTTACTTTTTTGGGTTTTTATTTTAACTCTTACAGGCAGTTTTGTTGTCAGTCTGAATGTTGAAGCAACCGCTGATGGCTACAACGATACACTGACAACCATGTGCTACAACATTGGCAATGGAACGACCTTCACCTTTGACGGCGTCACAGTTGCCATGTCTGCCTACCTCACAGTTGACGGCACCTCTTACTACGGAGTGTCTTGTGGCTCAGTAAGCTCTACACTACTTCTCTGATGAATTTTGAAATAGCTTGTAGTTTATCTATAGACTGATCTTATTTCACATTGAAATGTGGAACTACTTGGAGGTTTGGAATTGAAATCTGCTAGTAGTATAGACTGGCTACAACAATTCTATAGTATTTATGTTTTTTATTTTGGTATTTGTATTCGTTTGCAAGGAAGTGTGTTCAACTTTGAAAGAAAATGGAAGAATGCTCTATGGTCTACCATGGTATACATTTTATTTCAGCAACCTGCTGCCAGCATTTCCATAATATGATAAAATATTATACAGATAAGAATTCTAAAGTATGTTGGTTGACATTCTTTCCAACACTGTACCCCCAGTTTCAAAAGTTTCAAAGTTTTTGATTTAACGCCCTAGGACTGTGCTGTGGGATTAAGCCTTGGAAACTTAGAAGTCTTTAGGAAAAAAATCCAGTGTGACCACCAGGATTCGAACCCACGACCTCTCAAACCGACAGCAAGTGACTTAACCACTACACCACTGGCTGGCCCTACCCCCAGTTTCATAGTCCATCTTGGATAGAATTAGAATAGATGGGACTGTAGATTGGGGCACAAATCCTGCCAAGTTTGCAAAGGCTGAGGGAAGGACTGTCGTCACTGTCACAGTCACAGCAGTCTTTGAATCCTGTGACTTCCTGGTTACATACAAAGCGTGTTTCCCTGAACTGACAATGACACTATTGGACAGACGGTATGATGGAACTACGTTTGAACCTTTATACTTTATCCCATCCACAAACATACATCGAAATTATCAATCAATAAATTTGATGAATGACTTTGGGTTGCCAGATAAAGTTAATGAACAGTGAACAGTCAACATTCCATAATTTTCACGGTAACAAATTTACGATGTACGGTACAGCCAAACATTACAATAATTGTTTAATCTTTTTCTCTTCATCACAGACCGAGGAAGATAATGACGATGGCCTAGAGGACGTCTACATTGCAGTCATTGCTGTTCTGTCATTTATTATCTTGGTTCTTGTTGTCGTTTTGCTGGCGTACAAGCTGTACTTCCATCCACATGCTAAAACATATGGTAAGCATCACGGTAAAGTAAGCTAATGGATGAATGAATGAATGAGTGAGTAAATGAATGAATGAATGAATGAATGAGTGAATAAATGAATGAATGAATGATGAATGAATGAATGAATGAATGAACGATGAGTGATGAATGAATGAATGAATGAATGAATGAAAGAATGAATGGATGAATGTGATTGAGAGAACAAATAAGTCATGTCATTCAGTGCTGGGAAATAGCAAGATAAAAACAGTAAAAAAGTGAACAGAAATAGACCTACAGAGATGCACCCCAACCACCTACACAAGTAAGCTAGAATGAGAATGAGAATAAGAATGAGAATAAGAATGAGAATAAGAATAAGAATGAAAATGAGAATGAGAATAAAAATGAGAATGAGAATGAGAATAAGAATAAGAATGAAAATGAGAATAAGAATAAGAATAAGAATGAGGATGAAAATGAGAATGAGAGTGAGAGAGCATCTAGTTACATTTACGTGATCAAGGACTGAGCTCATTCACTTTGTAGTAATAGTAATAGTATGTCACATCATTAAATGACAAAGATTTTTACAAAGATTCTTTTTTTTCTTGGACAAATATAATGTAGGCTACTTGAATTTTATAAATTTTATTTCAAGTTCCAGGAGTACAATGAAAAGTTATTGAACTTTGAAGTCAGACTTTGCATTACCTATACCTGCTTATTATTATAGCTTTACATTTACTTACTTTATTCTTGCTTGATGAAATTACCTTTTATACTGCATTGCAGTGTAAGGATAGCTTTATAATAAGCTGTAATGTAGTAATTGCTTTGCTTCAAGATATAAGACAAGCAGGTGATGAGCCCACAGTCTGGCTTTACATTTACTTCTGAGTTTTAATCTCCCTCCCAATGTCTTTACCCCCAGATTCACAAAATGGCCGCTACGTTGGAAACAAGAGAGGTGACTTCCTCCCTGACACTCTAGAACGAGATGGAACCTTTACCAGTTTGAAGAATCGACCCTTCTCTCCAGCAATGCCACCTGCAGGCACTTTGATCACAAGTCATAAGTCGTTTGTCCTGGATATCAAGACTCCTGGAAGGGAGAGTTCACCACTGCCGACACTTACACCGGAGACCTCCAGCATGACGGCACTGACTCCACAACTGTCACATCGCATCAAGCCCTCGACACCTGTAGTACAGCATGTCAAGCCATCCACACCCGAGATGATGTTGCCCAGACAGCCATCCCCAGCCTTCATGTTTGACAAACCCCAAACCCCTGAGATGAGACTTCCCTCCCAAGACCAGCTCCAGCACCGGCCAAGCATCGTCCAGCCTGATTGGAATTTTTAAACACTCCACGTTGAAATTGATCCAAGAATGCAGAGAGAAAAACGACAGATAAAAGTCCATCAAGTCCTTTAAAGATTCATTTGAGACGTTGAAAAAGCGCTTTAAAAAAAAGAAATTTCAGACATATATCATAAATGATTTCTAAAGCTGATTGAAAAAAAATACATTTTTACTTTTCTACCATTGTGTAACGAAAATTTTTTTTTGGGAAGTCTCAATGTTGTTTGCAAAAAAAATAATTTATTTTTCTCACATATAATCCAATCCAATATTGCCACAGGATCAGATTTGAAGATAAATAAGACATTAATGAAAAAAACAAAATATGAAGAGAAAAAAAGGCAGAGAGATATTTGTTGCATATGGAATGACTATTTTTGTATATAACACTACACAACACACAATTCAATTATCACTAACAATAAAAACAAAATAAATATTGTTCCTTACTAACAAAAAAGATAAATGTTACATGAGAGGCTATAGAACCTATGGCATATATAGCATTACATGGCAGGTTTCTTTTGATTTGCATATTTACCCTTTTCTTTTCAATTGGTATGTTTAAAGCAACAAAGTACAGCACATTCTCAACAAGTGCACACCGCACAAACCAATCACTGCAAATAGTCAGTAAAATTGTGACTTTGAGGAAGTTCATACTTCTCTCCAGTGCGCGTGAGAGGGTCCTCTCTCACTCTCCTCCCCCCCCCCCCCCCACACACACACACCCCCAAGGTGCATGGTGCATGCACTTGTTGTGATATGTACTGTACGTCTTCAATCAAATTGGGAATCTGAGGTATACGTTTTTGACAACATTTTAAACCCCAAATGGCACTTTGATCATGAGAAAACATTCTTTAACTTTAATTGTAACTATTGTACATAAAATGTAAATTTGAAATTGGCAAAATCTGTGATCTACTCATCAAAACTTTTACAATTGTTTGAGAAAAAAAAAAAAAGGTGGGATGAGGAGAAATGCAAACATAATCATGTGGATGTTTGACATTTACAGCTCATTGCACAGCCAATATTAAATGACATTGACAGCTCATTGCACAGCCAATATCAAATGACATTTACAGCTCATTGCACAGCCAATATTAAATGACATTCAAAATATTATATTAATATTATTGATGAATTTGATCAAAATAATAGCGGCCGGCCTCAAGCATTTCAAGCAATGCTAAGAGTTGATGAAGCCTTAGTCCTCCAATGGAGTGATAAAACCAAATAAACAATAGGTGCCAGGGTTGATAACGACTTTTGATTTAATTTTGATATTTTGATATTTTGATATTTTATTTCCACTTTGAATACTTTGATCATTCCACCAGAACCAGGGAATCCAATGTTGTGCCAAGCAGTATCTGTGATTACTACCTCTGGTCTTCCAGAGGGACAAAGTTCATTTTTTGAACTGCATTATAATAATATCATGATTTGTTGCTCCTGTTCTATTTTGCAATAAACTCTAGTTTTAAACTTCTTTCTAGTTATGTTGGTTGACTTTCAATTTCATTCCTTTTACTTTTACGCTTTCTTACTCTCAACAAATTCTTTGATTAACAACAATATAATACATATTTTGTTTGTTTGTAAAAGAGAGCACATCGACACAATATAGGTCATTGAGTCATACAGTGCAATGAAATAGTAAGATTACAGGATTAGTTAAAAAGACCAAACAGAAGTGGACCCTACCAGAGGTGCCCTCCAACCACCCGCTATAATATACATAACAACAATATGAAAATCATAGCACTCAACAGACAGATGATTTACACACAAAAAAAAAATCATCTGTCACAAAAAGGTACAAACACACTGAAATACACAATAGCCACCATACCCCAAACTACACATTGTGACCCCCACTCAGGATTTTCTACCGCCCTTTGTGTATAAAAGTACTCAGTTGGTCTCGATAGCAATAGACCCCCAATAGATTCAGTCCCACAATGCGCTGAATGGAGGATGACCATTGATTTGATGGGGGCCTCGTCAGTCTATCTATGCCTAATTGGTCCATCTCTGTCAGAGCCCCCCAATGTTCATTCAATGGTTCGTGAACAACACGCAGGCAATTGTTATAGTCATTCTGATATAAAACAATAAATAAAGCAATGTAGCCCTGGTGCGTCTCCTCCACAGTTGGGGAAACTGGGAGCATGGCCATTCATTCAGTTTTGTGCCATGACCGTATTTGGGCAGACAATACTCCTAGGTGACCAGCTCCACATATGGTTTCCGCTATTTCATTTATCACACATCAATAGAAAATATCATCAATAATTATAATTATAATAATGATGAATGATAACAACAACAACAGCATAATAAACATTGTTTATTTGTTTGGAGTGACTATGGGCAAGGCAGGTTTGTCAATATAGTCACACGAGTCCAATAACGTTCAAGACAATCCAGGTTGGACAAACCCATTGACATTAATAGGTCAATCAACC
>JAUELJ010232962.1:0-10095 GCA_031471255.1 Dryodora glandiformis
ATTCGAAACAATCAACAATGCTTTTTTTAAAATATGTCTTTGTTGTGCTATCTACCTACCCCTACCTTGTCTGGTTTTGCAAATAATTGATGTTGTTGTTTGACGGTAAAGCAGTAATTCACCTTTTGGTTATCCCTCAGTAGAGATTCATTGGTAGAGATCAAATTGGGGGTATTACGATGTGCTTTCGACTACGCCATCATTTGGGCCCTCAATAATTTCAATTCCATTAAAAATCAGACTCACTACATAAAGATCTGTTCCATCAAGCCAAATAAGAATCCGATTACTCGATTGTTGTCGATATCGATCTTGTATTTTTCAAATAGTATTTTTACTATATAGTAGAATGTATTGAAACAATGTTATAATTATAAAGGATAAACTTAATACGACTAATGGTATACATGATGACTTAATATAATATAATATATAATGGATAAAAACAGGAGAAAAAAAGAGTAAATCTTTGGTGAATTAAAATTTTGAAGAGATAACAACCAATTTTCCATCTCTAAGTGGAACTAGAATGTGCGACTTCTCCGGAACAACGCATATGTTTTGTATAGGAAGATGAAGAGGCAAATGGCCAAGCTTTTCTGACGTGTGAAGATCATAGAGAGCGAATTCTCCATTCTCATCTCCGGTCAAAATGTGATGGTCTACGACTTTCAAAGCTGTGATTCGATGTTGAGTGACGACCGAGTTCAGGCAAAATCCGTTGATAGTGAAAGTGTGAAAGGAGTGGATCTCGCTGTCATGCCCAGAAACGATGACGTGACCTTGATACGACAACACCATCTGCTGAATGGACCAGTTGATGGAACCAGGGGTGGCGTCTTTGGGTCTCAAGGTTCTCATGTAAATCCCCTCCTTCATCGTGTACACGTTCACTGTCCCGTCTTCAGACGCAGAGACTGCCATGTCCAAGGAGACGGAGAGAGCGACGCAGCTAATAGGCATGTCGTGACCACTCAAAACTTGTACTGGTTTGGGATCTGGTATTCTGTGAATATTAAAATTTAAATCCCAAACAATCGATGTTGTGTCTTTAGATCCACTAATTATGTAATTAGGATTGCCATTGCTGCAGGTGGCCAAACAAGTAATCACGTCAATGTGCCGTATGACGACGGAAACAACCTTTGACTTTTGAACGTGGAAAGCTTGAAGACTATTGTCCCAATGACCTCCAGAAAATATGTACTTGCCTGAAAGAGGAAAAAAAAATTGAAAATAAAACTACAGCATATATAATTATGTGTTCTTTGTATTTGCCGCCAAAAGGTTGCACCATGTAAAAAATGGTACCTCAGACAACTGCACAACATTTTCGATAAGTAATGAAGTTGATTAAATTTGACTTCGTTACTGTTCCTAATTTTCTCATAAACAAACAACATTTTCGATGGTGCCATGAGGCTAAGTGATGAGATTTATTTATCCACCTAGGCTATTAAAGAGCTGAGCGTTTGTACTTATTGGACTAACACACGAGCATTTTTCTTTCAGCAGCCAACTCTAGGAGTGCCTGTACTTTGTTAGAACTTTAATTTAAAACTATGAGAACTTACCATCTATGAGAATGAATAGTTTACAGGACAAAAGTTTTGACTGTCGAATAAAACATCCAGGTATTTTCTTCCTGGATTTAATTGCTTGATTCACGCTTTCTCCCGGTGTCAATTGAAACGAAGGATCTACGTCAAGTTGAAAATCTGCTGATTCATTTTTAGAGATGTTTTCTGTTTCCCAATTGTGACATCCGATGGTGGCGTTTCCAGAAATGGAAATGAGCAAGTGAGGGGTCGAGAATCCTAGTATGGATTTTTGTTGATTTTTTGATGTCTTTAGATCAAGAAAAACGATGGGGTCTCTTTCATTGGACAGAAGGTCCAAGAGGAATGTTTTCCATTGTGGGACGATTTGAAGAATGTTTGGTTTGATCTTGATATCGTTTGCTTTCATTCTTTGAGGGTGAGGCTCTTTTAGTAGTTGACACGGAGTCTGGCCAAAATTATTGATCATTCCCTCGATGGCCTCACGTTCGGCCTCATCTTTAATGGCGTCCAAATCAACAGCACCTTCGTAAGTGCAGTAATAAAACACGTTTAGGCTGTCCACAGCTTTTTGACCTTTTTGTCTAAACCCAAATATTAAATCAATCCAATTATTTAAATTTGAAGAAACGAAATCACTCTCTAATGCCAGTCGATGTTTCCTGACAAAATCATACGGATTTTCCGCCCATCTGGGAAGTTCAACGCTTCCAACCTTGCCCTTCTTTCCACCTTGTAAACGGCCAAGATCGAACCTGAAGCAAAAAATATGTTTATTGTTTCATATGAAGCCACATTACATTATGTCACCAACCTGTTCATGTTGATTAAAAATTCAGGAAAGTAGAAAAATTCTGGAATGAGTTCTTTGACGTCGTTGGTGTTCGAGTAGAGGTTTTTCCACGTCTGTGGAATGGAATGAAACTGTCTGTCGGCGACATCAAATCTCCCCGATTGCAATTCAATGTGAAGGGATGTGAATGGTTCCACTCTGACCAAGTAATGCAAGACCATTGCAGAGTTGGAATAATGAGTCCCGTAGTGAAATTTGGCCACAACTCCAGAAGGATCTTCAAAACATTCGTACCTTCTTTTGACTTCTTCAATGTGCTTTGGATTTTGAATTCCAATCGGTTTGCTCAGATCTCTAAAAGTTTTAGGCTCTTCTAGATTGAGTTTTGGTGAAGTGTAGTCGCTCAGGATCCATGGGAAAACCGGATATTGTGAGAGATCATTGAAAGTTCTTCCGGCAATCGTGTTGAGCTGCATCAAGTACTCAAAGTTTGAAATCTCTCTTCGGACCCATTTCTCCGTAAATCCGGAATGTTTCAATAAATCAGCAGGCGATCTTGAACTCGAAAAGATGAGATTGGGGGCAGCTGATCTCAAACTTAAAAACCTGGAATATATCTTATTCCGCTTGTGGTTCGATGTGAAATTAATGAAGTAGTTTGTCTGATCCAACAAAAACCATTCGATCCCAGTCCGCCGCAAATTGAATCGTCTCAAATGAATCTCTCGCAACTGAATCAAACTCCAGCGAAAATCATGTCTGTAAAAAACATAATGTTCGTCAGTATAACTATAACTATTATAATTAACAACGGTTTAATTTATTATTATAGTTCACTAGTCTCACCTTTCTCCTTCGTCTTTGTAGGTACTGGTGTCAAAGAAGTAAACGTAGCTCGAAGTGAGTTCGAATTTTCCCTTGACGATGGACATGAAAGTAACGAGTTCACAATCGGCTGATAGTAAAAGTCTTTCTTTGATCTTTGACTGATCTTGCTCTCTGAATGAATGATCCATTTCAGCAGTCTCCATTTGTTCCATTGCAATGTTTTTCATGTCTTCTTCAGCTAAACTGTCTTCTTCTTGATGATCTAATCTTCTTAGAATATCTTTGGAGCTGATTTGCCACTGAAGCAATTTCTTTTGACCTTGACCTGTCTTAGATCCAGAGTGTTTAGACTCAGAAGAAGAGGAAAGGCTGACATTGTCTCTCTGGGCAGACGCTTCCTTGTGGTTGTCAAAATTGGTATTATGAATCAGCTTCATTCTCATCCTCATTAAATTTTCATTGGAAGAAATTTTCCATTTGTTCGAATCGAAACCTTCTTGATGCCAAACTCCTCTTTGACCAAAAAATAACTTTTTTGACATATCCCACCGTTTGGTCACGAATGTCAGGTGAGATTTCTGTTGGCTTTTAAAATTGTTGAATCTGTTCAATTCCATCTTTGATGATTCCAAAAAGGGTTCCAAATATTTGGATTGAAATTTCAGTTTGGATTCTCCAATTTCACGACTCCTTTTGTGTCCAGAAACCTTTGAACTTTCAAAGCATTCGGCCCAAAATGTATCCATCTCCCCCGGTAGTCGTGTCAGATATCCTCGTTTGTATTCACTGGAAATTGGATTAACCTTTTTTTCTATAAAGTAGTTCCACTCTTGACTTTTTACAATGTCATTGAAATGGTCAAAAAAGGCTGTCCCACTCAAATTCTGGATATTCAAGCTGGGAACCTGAGTCGTTAGGTTCAGTTGTGCTCTGGCCTTTTCCAAAAGAGCCTTCATTACAGGACTAAAGTACTTGGCGACGTCCCCTCTTGAAGTGGTGAATGTGTTGGAGATACCCTGAATCAGGTAGGCATTCTCCTCTGGCGTACTCTGAACTCTCGTCTGCACCAGACAATGCAGCTTTGCGGCGGACATTGCACGGACTTCGACATCGTCACTCTCTGCACACTTGAGTAAAATGTCCAAAGCCATTTTGGCCATCTCTTTCCATTCCATTTCTTGATTTCCAGAACCTTCTTCGAAAACAACCAGAGATTCCAGAAGGCCAAGAAGGCCATCCAAAAAGGCCTCATTAACCTTGCTCTTGGATTTTCCAGAAGGATCGAGGACAATGAGGTCATATGCCCACTGCATCACGTGTTCAGCCAAAACGGAGTTCTTCACTAAATCTCCACCTCTTAGGTCAGAAAGGACGGCCTGGACGGCCATTTCAATAAGGCGGCGTTTAAGTTCTACATGACTGCAATAGAGGTCATTGTTGAGACCCAACATGTTGATGCTTGCCACGACTTGACCTCGTTCTTTAATGACGTCGTTGGAAGCGCCTTCCAAACCCCTCCACATCGTAGTAAACAAAATGTTAATAACCAATCGGCAAAGCTCGTCTTCATCTCCTTCATTATCATTTATAGACGACCCCGAAACGTCTTTCGATTGAAGAATGTGCATAACTGATTCCATGTCCCCAGGTTTCTCGTTTGCATCTTTTCCAGTAGCTATGGACAAGTCGTCTGAACTTAAAGAAACAGAAGATCTGATATCAATGTCATCATCGTGTTGCTCTTGCATGAAATTTGGAGTCGAAGGTCGCAACATCAAGTTCGACATGGAAATAGCATCATCAGCGATTGAGGGACGATGAGTTGGAGAGATCAACTGACCCAAGTTTTCAATTGTTTTATTAACCTTGTCAGCAACCTTCTCTTGAGCATGACAAACTTTACCTATAATAACATAAGGAATCTAATTAATAATTATTCAATATTATAAAACCTATATAACAACAAATATAACAAACCTTGTGCTCTCAACACCGTGTTCTTAGCTTTTCCTTTCGCCAGGTCTTTGACGCTTTCAATAGTTTCCGGAACAAAGCTGGCAATCATGGATGATTTACTATTGCCTTCTTCTTCTGCAAACTCGTTGTCATCAAGAGAGATGACATCATCGATGGACACGATGGAATTATCTATTTCCTGCGAGTTTAAAATCTTCTTGACCAAAAGTCTTGCGATACAATCTTGCCAACCAATTTGTTGACTGAGGAGTTGTGGTATTTCCGGACGTGAAAACAACAATGACATGAGACGTCTAGAAATTTCTAATTTGACTTTGAGTTGGGCTGTTTGAAGGTGACATATGAAGGATAGTATTCCCTGTAAGGCGGTGACGTCATCCGAAAGCAAAATCTGTTCGAAAATCATGACAGCTTCCACGACATCTATGGAGGTGTGGACTATCTTGAACCTCAGATGGAGGAATCCTTGGTACTTGGATTCTTTCAGATTCAGTCTAGACTTGTAACGCATAGGAACTTGAGATTTAAGAAGGACTTGAATCAATGTCATTATTTTGAGCCTTAGAGATTGTTGCAGATTTTGATCCAAGAGGATACAATGGAAAAGATCGGCTTTTTTCGATTCATGCATCACTAAAACAGCCTGATCCTTTGAAGATTTCGACATCAAGTAAGAAATCACCAGATCCAAGACTTCCTCTAGAACAACAGGATCTTTGACGCTAAGGATGAAATTGACCAAGGGGATGACATCTTTGGCGGTGACATCTTTAAGCAGATAGTACTTGATGATGGCTAGGAGTGAAATCCGGATAGTCTTGGATTCGTCCAAAGTTAGGTGATCTGGCTGAAAAATTCTAATGACATCGAGAAAGAATTGAACGCCAAACTTTCTCTTGAAAAACTTTCGGTCTTGCTTGATGAGAGTCGTTATGTACTGGGCATGGCCTATTTGGACGTGAAATTCAGATTTGATCCAGATTCGAAAATCAAAAAGCACAGATTGGTAGAGATGAAACGATATTTTCTGATCTTTACAGGAGGCTTCGACCATCAGCTGGGTGGCCATCAGGACGTTGACGTCAATCGAAGACGGCTTGGCCTTTTGCAGCAGTGATCCAATGATAGCCACGCCCCCTCCTCTCATGAGCTGCTCCATATTGACGGTATGGTTGGTGATTAAGTTCTTCAAAAGGGTTAAAAATCCGGAAACGGGGTTCTGTTCTAATTTCCAGTCAGAAAAAGAGCTCTTATCTAGAACTTCCCAGTCATGATCCTCAGCATTTTCCACATCTGAAGACAACAAAGAGAGATAGCCGACGTCGGAAAATCCCTCTTGAATTCTGGGACAACAAAAATTTGTCTCCAGGAGAGGATAAAGGATTTGGACTCCACCAATGCAATTTATGACATCTTTGACGTCCGTACAGCTAAAAGTCTCAACGAAAACTTGCGCTTCGTAAAACTGAGGGATGTGAAGATTAGGACACAGACCATTCTAAAATTTGGGAGAGAAAATAAATAAAAATAATATATTTTTTTTTGACTATTTTGACTATATTCAATATTATTAGTAGTAAGTAATAAAAGTGAAAAAAATTACCTGGGCTGCTCTGGCAGAGAAAAACAGAACCATTTTATTATTAAAGTCGACGACTTCCGGATGCTCTTCTCCGCATGAAAATGCAAGGCCACGATTCGGTCCCAATTCATACATCATTTTTATTTGAAATGGAGTCAGGGCGTCTTCAAAGCAGCAAATCATTCCTAATTGGCCAGAGAGAGCCACCGACTGACCCCAAAGTTGATCTTCTAGTCCGACCAAAGTCCATCTCAAATGCGGATCGTTGGATCCAGTGTTTGATCCCACGCTGCTACTGACTTTGGAGAGGGTCTGTGGAAGATAGAAAACACCAGGAAGTCCAATCTTGATAGCATCTTTGATGCCCTCTTTGAACCCGCCTCCGCTGGAATACGATTGGAGGTTGAGGGCGGGAACGTTGCCGCGACACAGCGGCGTTCCTAGTTGAAAGTATGACATGGAATTGGAAGAGGCCGACGACGGTGTCATGGAAGGGAATTTTAGATTGCATTGTAACTTTTTGGTTCCGTCGATCCATATTTGCAGGGTTGAAGACCCGAACGGTCTTCTGGCTGGAGAATGAATTACATCTAACGAGTGCCACCGTTCATCGTCAATTCGAAACTCCTCCAAAGGCACCGCCAAAAACTCCTTCTTGTTGATAGTTGCCACAACGACCACTCCATCACCGGTAACAAAACATTCGAAGCCGTTTCCTCCGGCGCTGTATATTGAATACAACTGCCGCCGAACTCTCCGCTCATTTGCTCCATCTGCCGGTGAAAATGAGTCCAATCGAACCTACAAAAAATATATCTTTGTAACAAATGGAAATCGGGGCTAAAAGAAGAGTAAGAAAGTAACATGACTTTACCCAACAGTGAAATGAGAATCCGTTGACTGGCCCTTGCCAATGTCTGATGTTCGGAACTGTGATACCTTGCGAGCCCGGCGGAATTTCAAAGTAGTTTCGGCACTGTGTGTATCCGTCTCCTTTGGCCATGGATGAGATGATGTGGATAATGTGGCTTTTGTAGGGAAATGACTGTTGTTGCTCTTGGTCATCAGACGATGTGTTTTTTAAAAGAGAAATCATTTGCTTCAGCTCAAAGGGCGAAATAGAATTGGATCCCAGAGATTCAAGCAATTTCAAAAGTTGAATAGCAGATTTTTGTTGTAAAGTCTGAGCCGGATTTTTGACCACGTCTATAAGTTTTTCAATCACTTGAGATTGACAGCAAAGCATTCGATTTTGAAGGCAACAAACACAAAGTCGGTGGATTTCAGTGCACAGCCAAATTTGGAGGTCAGGATCTTCATGATCCGTTTTACGGACCCAATCGAGTAAATAAATCACGGGCCTCATGTTTCGGATCCTCCCCTTCCCAATCGAATTTCCCCAAGTGGACATAGCCAACACAGCCTGGAGAGTAATCTTGTTGGGAGGCCCGGATTCGTCAATGACCTCGAAAATTTTATCATAGCCTTTCACGGCCAACATTTTATCACAGGCAACTTCTGACCCATTCAACATCACAGTGATGGTCTCGATCACTTCCGGAATCAGTGACTTTCCCATCTTGGCCTTGTCAATCAACGTCTCAATCATTCCGTTTTTGGCGAACGACCCTTTCATGTCCGGCGTGTCCTTCAATATCTGCCTCACAAAAATCAAAGCTTTCAAAACAACGTCCGGATAACGATGGTCCAAAGAGAACAGAATTTGTTGGTACTGCCGGATGAGAACTCCGACATCTAACTGGCGTTCTTCGGCGGGTGTGGCGTGCATTAGCAAAATTGATTGGGCTGAACAGTAAATAGCAGTTGCAAACAATTCCTGCGTGCCATTCTCCCCTCCGTCCTGAACAACTTTCAAAATCATTTTAGTCGTGGCCGGAGATATAGCTCTTAATCCGTTCAATCGGGATCCTGACATCACCGATCCAAAGACAGTTAACATCTCCACCGCCAAATGTGGAAAGTGATCGGTTAAGCTAGTATCGAACACCTCGTACAGAAAGGGGACGATTTCCTGGTGCAGAACTACAGGACACGCCTCTTCTGGGATAGGATGTCCAGATAAAAATGCTCGCCATCTCAAGGCAGGGTCGTACATGGCTTCCAAAAAGTGACAACATGATGAAATGAAAGTCATTATTTCCGGCCTTAATGGCTGGCTTTTGTTTTGTCCTTTTTGGACAAAAAAAGACGATTCCATTTGAAGTAAATGCTGAAGTAGAAAAGTCACAGATTGCGTGAGTTGAGAAACAAACGCCATCGATCCAATTAACGGGATGTTGTCCGGAAACCTCATGAGGACGATCAAAAGTTCCACGATGGCCTTCATCTCTGAGATGACAGTCACTCGGATGACACCCTGCTCTACTTCGTCTTTGGCAACAAACAGGAACTTGCTTAACGCAGGCAGCAGCTCGTCTGGCAATTCGGAAAGACAGGGCCCTTCAGGTCTCGTGACATTTGTCGGCTTGACGTAGTCTTTCCATGGCCAAGGATGGCTATGCTCCTTATTGAATGCCATGACATATTTCCGGAAATACTTTTCGTCATTTTCTTCAGTGTATTTGGACCACATCAACTCCAGCTCTTCCTTTCTCAGACACTGTGCCACTTCTTCTTCTTCTTTTTTGGCCGTTTTTTCTTTGACCTTGGGCTTGGGTTTGGTTGCCATTGTGTTCTCTGTTCTGATTTGATTATCTATATATTATATAACTAAATTATAGTTCTAGCTCACATCACAGACATAACAGGTCTAGGGGCCAGCTTGACTGGACTTTGCGGGTTCAGCTTCGCTTGTCAATTCAGGAATGTCCATTTCAATTCAATATTAAATGTGCTGAGACCATAGTGGCTGAGACTGATGACCAATTTTCATGACAAACACTTCTATGACCGACCAACATCCGAATGCCACGATTGGCCATGATGGCCGGCATGACAAAAGTCTTTGCCGTTAGGCCACTACGAAAAAGCCTAGAGCTACGTTTCGAGTTCACGATTTTGTCATTCATGGAATGGATTATGATAAGGTGTATTAGTTACTCAAAGGGTTTAATCCACAGGTTTATTCCCAAATATGATTCATCATAGAGATTCAGAGACTTGTTTAGTTATAGATCTTAGATCTATATTTACTGTGTCTTAGATCTTATCTTGATGATTCTACATCTCTATGGGTCAATGGTTCCATGGAGTAAAGTAAGGGAGCAGACAGTTAGTTAGTTGTATAAAACTCGGAGGTTTGTTGTTTTTTGTTTTAGCATGTGTGGTTTTTATAAAACGCCCCATATAATGGGTAGGCTTAACATGTTTTAATTGATTGACCTGTCTGTTTGCAT
>JAUELJ010234072.1:0-10093 GCA_031471255.1 Dryodora glandiformis
GCGATGTTCTGTGTGTGTTTAGAATCCCTAAATCTAGACCCATGTCTGTGATGTCATGTCCTACTCTAAGCCCTAGTTGTTGTATTTTATTTGGGTGCTTTGCAAACGTGTTCTTCACTTGTAGGTTAGTGTGATATAGGTGTCTGTGTGCTGGATTGTTTGGCAGACACCTCAGCTTTGTCGCATACTGGGTCGCATACTGGAGAGCCAGTTTCCTCCTCCGAAGGTGTAGGGGAGGCTCGTTCGCCTCCACCAGGAGGCTGTCCACCGGAGAGGTACGGAAAGTTTGTTTGTTTTTGTTTGTTTGGCGTTTTAGGGCGCTAGCAACACAGAATGGTCAAGTTGGCCAAGGTCTTTTTGGAAGATCAAAATATTGAGGTTGGTCAGGATGAACTTATGAACAGGATCGATAACGCTTTTGATTTTGAATTTGGCATTGGAAACTTTCTAATGTCAACACATTTGCCAAAGATGCCGGAGGCGGGACCACGTCAGGCTGAAGAGCTCAGAGAGCTAACCAAGACCAAAGCTATCATGGCATTTTCACTTGGACAACTTGAACAGCTGCTTCCAAACTTTCCAATCAAAGGACTTTTGGAATCTACGTTCTACGATGTCGGATACACATTTGCCAAAGATGATGTCAACATCTACGCAGATATCACTTACTTGAAATTCCTTGAAAACTATCTTTTGGAGACAACCAAGAAACAACAAGGTAATTTTAAAGTCTGGAAATTTTTTATATTAATTAATTAATTATTTATTTATCTATTCAGCTAGTTTTCAATACTGGAAAAGATTGGAAACTTTTAGGTATACCGGACCGAATGTAATCAACGAGGGAACTGGATATGAAGTTGAGGAAAGACTTGAACTCTGTGCCATTCAAAGTGTATCTTCGGCTACTGGATTTGATTGGGCGATTGCAAGGATCTATGTTGATGAACTGTTTTCAGGAGAGGCCAGGAACGCAGTTAACGAAATGGTCATATCACTTAGAGTTGCCATGAAACAACTGATTGATGAGTCAGTGTGGATGGAAGAGACTGTACGTAATAAAATCATCGTTGTTGCAATTTTGTAATAACATTTCTTGTAGGAAGTTGCCAAGGACAAGGTGGATGCCATGGTTCAAAATTTGGCATATCCAGATTGGCTTATTGACAATGATCAGTTCCTGGCATACTACAACCAACTGACACAGGTCCCATCGCCAACCACGTTTTTGGAAAATAAGGTTGCTGTTTTGGCATGGAAGACATTCCAGAATCTGCAGCAGATGTTGGTACCGATGGGAAGGGACACATTCATCATGTCGCCAGCGCTTGTAAACGCAGCATACATGCCAACTCTCAATTCCATCAGTGAGACGAATTGAATGTGAGAAATAATTGAAGAAATTCATGTCTTATTCATTCTGATTTCAGCATTCCCAGCCGCCATTCTCCAGTCTCCAACATTTGACAACGACTTCCCATTGTATATCAACTACGGAGCAATCGGCGTCGTGATTGGCCACGAAATTACTCATGGATTTGACAACAACGGTAACTAAATCCAATCAAACAATATACTATACCAAAAACCGGCAGGCAATATATAAAACAATTTCCTATAATCAATTTTTCAGGGCGACAATTTGACAAGTACGGTAACTTTCAACAGTGGTGGTCGGACGAAACCATCGCCACATTTAAGAAAAGGGCCCAGTGCTTTGCCAATCAGTACGAGAATTTCAGGGTCCCCGAACTTGAAGAAGAAATGGGAGAGGATGCTCATGTGAGATCACAAATTTATTTACTAACTATTTAATAAGGTTTAAAGTGAACGGCCATGTGTCACAACTCTGTCAAAAAAATCAAACACTTGTCTTGTCGCAAATTGTGTTTGTGAGTGTGGCCACACTTTCGTGCTCCCACTATACACTGTGTGGCAACACTAGCGTCGGTGCGCTTTCAGCTGCAAGGCTTTAAGCATGGCTTCAAGTGAAGCATTTACCCTATATTTTCAGACTCCCTCCTCCCTCTTGAGCAGACGTATCTCCGTAAGTTCCCAAGAAGGACTCTACAGACGCTGAAAAGACCTCCTCCTAAAAAAATACTTCTCCCTCCCCTTCTTACATACGTCTTATCGTACGTACTTTTTGAGCAGTCTGATAATACATTAGTAATTCGATTAATTAAATCATAACTATACTTAATAGTTGAGAGGAAATAATACGCTTGGAGAGAACATTGCTGACAATGGGGGTGTCAGGGAGGCATTCAGAGCTTACAAACTGTTGGATCCAGGCTATGTTGATCCACTGCTTCCAGGATTAGAGGATTACACAAGAGAGCAGATGTTCTTCTTGTCTTTTGCCCATGTACGTAAATTTATATATTTTTTATCGTTATAAATTAAAAACAACGTTGTTGGTTCCGTAGGTGTGGTGCACTTTGGAGAACGCCGCAGGATACGCTAGCGACATTGCCAACGATGTCCACTCTCCAGGCAAATTCAGGGTCTTGGGATCAATGAAAAACTCCATAGACTTTGCTGAAGCTTTCAATTGTCGAGCTGGTTCGTATATGAATCCAGAAGAAAAGTGCCTCTTGTGGTAGTGTAAATTACCATTCAAGGTTATTGAAATATACTATACCCACACATCTGGAAAAGTGTAATTGGGGACTAGGAGGTTGCGTAAAAAGACAAATTTAGTTCCGATTTTTCATTGGTAATTTTCCGTTCTCGTTTCCTACCACTTGAAGGTTAGAATGCGGTTTATACCGGATTTACCAACAGTCAATAGTATACATTATGCTAATACATGACATGACTAAAAAGCACGACGTGATTTAATTAATCCCTTAATTAGTGAATTTTAATTTATAACTGACTTTAAGTTCGACCTGTCAACAATTCAATCAATTACTACACAGTGAGGCCGCCATTTTTATAGGTTGGACCACAGACTATTTTCAAAGGTAAACCCGCCCCTAGGGCTCCTACTGCATGTTTGAAAAGCCCGAGTTCGCCCAAAGTTTACATTGATTTTTTTTGTTTTTTTTTTGTTTGAGACTGTGGGTCTGATCTGTAAAAATGATGGTCTAATCTCTAATCGAAGAAATGCTGAACAATAATTCGCACAATCTTCCGCAAGACTCTGCGGTTTCATGGTTGGTCTGTTGCTGTTGCTCCGTTTGTTGTTTTGTAGTC
The DNA here is from genome assembly GCA_031471255.1 of Dryodora glandiformis. Classification (NCBI taxonomy): domain Eukaryota; kingdom Metazoa; phylum Ctenophora; class Tentaculata; order Cydippida; family Dryodoridae; genus Dryodora; species Dryodora glandiformis. Next base: position 3,202 of record JAUELJ010234072.1, read on the forward strand.
AATGGAATTTGCTACTCTTTCGGGATCATCCTTAAACCCTTGGCCGAATTCATGAACTGCTCCATTACGTCAGCAGCTCTCATTGGATCTTGCCAACATGGTGCACTCGATATTTGCGGAATACTGGCCATCGTCTTTATTAAAAAGATTGGTCATAAATACACGTGCATTGTTGGTGGCTGCGGTACAGCTCTGTTGATGGGACTCGCCAGCTTCTGCCAATCCTTGACCTTGATGACCATTTGCTATGGAGTGCTGATTGGAATATGTTTTGGATTCATCTCCATGTCAGCTGTTGTGTGTCCCAACCATTATTTCACCAAAAGGAGGGCAATGGCGGCCGGTGTCGTGAGTTCCGGAAGTAGCATTGGATCTGTAGCTGTCGCTTGGTTAACTGGCATTACATTAATCAACTACGACCTCAATGGAGTATTTTACCTTTACACATCACTCGCTGGCCTTACAATCATCATGGCATTCGGTATGAACCCAAGCTGGTTGATTGGCAAGTCAGGCAAAGGCGATGTGAAAGAGGAAATGGAAGAGGAAAGCCCGTCTCCAACTGCATCCCATAGTGGAGAGGAATCCAATAATCAGAGAAGGCTATCAATTATCAGTTTGAACCCCCCTGCCACAATTGATGGCCTTGAGAATGACAAACTTCTTAATGCCGAGTTGTTCAAGGTGCCATCTTTTGCGGTCATCATGCTGAGTCAAATCTGTTTCTTCTTTGCATTTTACATTCCTTACATCTACATCATTGAGGCCACGAAAGAAAAAGGGCTCGGACTGAAAGATGGTAAGATTGTCCTCTCAGCCATCGGCACCGCCAACTTCTTGGGTCGCCTCCTCATACCTGTCATTGTGGATTTTCCGATGGTGAATGCAATCACCGTCACCGCCGTGTCCATCTTAATCTGCAGTGGTTCACTTGCCATATTACCCTTCTGCTCTTCGTTTGTCTCAATCTGTGCTGCCGCTTTTGTGTTCGGGATGTTTTGTGCTCCACCCATTGCATTGACACCAATAGTGCTCGTGGATCTGTATGGCTTGAAAATGCTCACTTCCGCTTACGGATTGCTTGCATTCATCAGAGGGTTTGCTTTGATTGGTGGACCACCGATCGCCGGAATTGTATTTGAATTCCGCAGAAATTACGACGACGTCTTTTACCTTGCTTCAGCTGTTTTATTCCTGTCTGGCCTTTGTGCCATTATTGTCCGATGTATTGCACATAAGGCAGGTGAAGGGGCCAGGCAAGTTCAAGCTTCTGATGCAAGAGTAGAAGCAGAAGAGTAGAATGACCAGAATACTCTAACACCCCTTTCAGTAACAATTTTGGTAATTTGCCGTTTCCCTAAATAATTGTATATTGGTAAAAAATTAGTATGGTTCTTCGAAATTGCAAAAAAACACTAATTTTAAATTTTAATTTCAATCATTTTATAGTATATTAAAATGTTTTCGCTATAATCCTATCCTGGACCATACCCTACCTCTTCAAATCATCATCCCGAAAAAAAATTTTGGCCTGTGCGCCAATCCGTAACAAACTTATGTAGTAAACTGGGATTAGATATACCAATTTGAATTTAAACTGTAAATTAAATATTCTTTAAAACCTTGATTCTAGGAGTGTATTGTGTGTGCTAGCCCAACCTTTTGTATACTGAGGGGCTGTCTACTAAATTTCAACTTATTTTTTAAGGAAAGATCGTTTTGTAGGGATCCATCCATATATCAATGGATCCATCCATGCCACCATTGATATATAAGTATCAATGATGCAGACCATGTATACTATGTGTGTAATATTTATGTATGTAAGGTTGCGTGATCCAGCTTAAAGATTGCGCCGACTGTGGATTTTATTAATAAAACGTTTTAAATCCAAATCACAATCTTTATCCTTGTCCTACTACACCCCAAGGTCTAAAGATTAAGTATTAGCTATTAATAATGAGTGAGTCTGAGAAAGACGTGTTCAAGCTTCCAACTCCTCTCCAGCATTCTGTACCAGAGCCTTCATCAGTGGCCGCCACAAATGAGATCAATCAAAATGATGAAAAAGAATCCAGTGCCGAAAAGTCGCCTAAGACAAAGCCAAAGGCCGACTCAACAACCTCGAGTAGCGGTGTTAAGGAACTGGATTACATTAGCCCGCCTAATTGGGGGCCTGGTGATCCGCCGTCAACTGGAGACGGGAACCATTATTATTTAGAGGAACTGAAAAATGGAGTGATTGTAGCCAATCACGAATTAGCAAACAAGGCTGTTTTTTCAGTGGGTCGTTTGCCAGGAGTTGACATCAAGTTGGAACATCCATCCTTGTCTCGCTATCATGCCGTCATCCAGTACAAAGCTGTAGGAACGACAAAACAGCCGAGGGGATTTTATGTTTACGATCTTGGCTCAACACACGGAACTTTTCACAACAAACAAAGGTATTGAATTTAATTAGTTTAAATGATTTGCCATTTGACGAAAAAATGTTTCAGATGCTTTCCAAGAACGCATTATAGGCTTCGAGTCGGTCATTGTTTAAAATTCGGAGGCTCAACGAGGCTTTTGATTCTGCAAGGTTCGGAAGAGGATCAAGAAGAGGAGAGCGAACTGACAGTTACGGAATTGAAACAAATTGCTGCTGATAAGGCGAAGAAGAAGGCTGAAGAGGAAGCCAAGCGGAAAGAAGCCGAGGAATCAAAGGGAATTTCATGGGGAATGGCTGATGACGCCGAAAATTCGGATCCGGAAGAAGACAAAGCTCCTGACATGACGAAGAATCCATTCGCAATAATTAGAGAGGAAAAAGAATTAAATTTACCAGATCCGAAAAAGACATTAAAAAATTGGTACGAAAAAGAAGGATATTCTGAGCCGGAATTTGACATTAGTGAAGTCGGCTATGCCCATTTCAAATGCACCTTGGAACTTCCGGTTGATGACGAAGCCACTGGTCGACCGCTCGTCGCTGAGGTTCAAGTTAAAGGTAAAAAGAAGGAGGCTCAGGTCCAATGTGCCTTGGAGGCGTGCAAACTTCTTGACAGGGCAGGAATGCTCAAAGGTTCCGGAAATCATCATTCGTCAGAAAACATGAGAAAGCGAATGGCGAAAAAGTTGGAAGAAGATGATTTTTATGCGAGTGACGAAGATGAATTTTTAGATCGAACCGGGACGCTTGAATCGAAGCGGAAGAAGCGTATGAAAATGTTGAATAAGGAATCGGACGTCGATAAACCCAAAGCAGAAACTCACGAAAGTTTAATTAAACGAAACGAAGAATTATTGCGGGAAATTTCAGATACTAAAGATCGTTTGAACAAGGCTTTAACGGTGAAATCGAACGAAGAAGAAGATCTGGACTCGTACGTTGAACAGCTTAAAAACAATGCAGATGCCGGAACACAAGAATCAATTATAAAACTGAAAATGAAAATTCAATCTCTTTCAAAAGAACAGTCGCGCGTGGAAAATCTCGTCAAACTCACTAAACCCGTATCTATGCCGGAAATGAAAAAAGAATCGAGATTACTCAAACAATTCGGAGTTCCGAAGAAACCTGAATTAAAAAAGCCCGCCACTTTAAAACCTCTTGTGGCGTTCCAAGAAGAAGACGACGAAGAAGTTGTAAAGAAAAAATTAAGACCGCTTGAGGAGTTTAAAAAAGATCTCATGACTCCGGACGAACCTGTGGCAGCCGTAATTAAAAAGACGCCCGACCAAGCCGACCTAAAACCTCCGAAACCTAAAAAACATCATAAAGTTATTGGCCCCGCGCGACCACAAGCTGCAAGTCTACCTGAATACACAGAAATGTCCAAAGACGATGACAAATATGAGACTTGGGTGCCGCCGGCGGGTCAGACCGGTGATGGACGCACAAAGTTGAATGAAAAATTCGGATATTAGGTAATAAAATATTTTTTTTCCTACCTTCCTCCTCGACCAATCGCTTCCGTAAGATTCGATAATCAGTTCTTAAGCTTGAAAATGACAGAATTAACGTGATTTAACTGTATTTTTATTATTGATCGCTGTTGTTTCACTGCACAACATTATGTTTATATCACAGATAATAGGGAATGAGTACTGGAGTATAGTGACAATTATTTTTAAATTTATGATATTCGAATTCCCGTAAAATTTATGTGGGAGAAAAAATAGTATGTAGCTGCAGTTAGTACTATTTTTAGTGACTTCGAACTGTTTATATTACGGGAAAGGGTGGGTCATAGTGCTAAAGGGGGGACATCAGTTGTTTTACTTCTTCTATTTCCGAAAATTGAAGGCCGTTGATTTGTCGCTCTTGTTGACGATTCCAAAGACGAGTTCCGGGCAATTGGAGAATTTTCGCCGAAGAACGGCATCAGAAGGACGACGTGTTCCTTGTCCGGTTTCGTTGCGAGTGAGGGGTTCGTTTGAACCATAAGATTGACAATGTTTCTGAGGTACGTTTGTAAGCGTTTACGTCGATCTTCAACCACTTTGTTCTCTTTAAACCCGATCGTCTTTTTCGGAGGGAAATCAAAATTTTTAACGAGTTCCAGATCTTTCTTTAAAAGATCTTTGTGAAAGCTGTAAAACTCGGAGTATCTTCGATATATGTTCCATTCCTCTTCACGAATCCGGAGGTAAACTTGGTAGACGTGGTGCGTTGTTGAACCATTTCCGGATATGAACACAGTAGGAATCCAAATATTAATTAAAGGTCTGGAACTACGAACATCCATGCTTTGGATGGATATAGAATCCGCATTTTCAATCGGACCTTCGACGTCACCGTCATCTTCAGGCAAAGGGCCGCGCAAATCCACAAGTTCCTCACGAAGACGCCGGATCATCAATTCCTTCATCTTGATGGACTTTTGTAGGTGTTCATTGAATTCCAACAATTCTCCGTGCATCTCAGCAACCTGGATCAACTTCCGTTCAAATTCCGACGCTTCATAATGATAATCGACGTAACCGATTTTTCCTTCGGTTTCTCCAACGTTGGCGACCGTGGTCTTATTGTTCCGGCCTTCCAACTTCGCTAAAGTCTCATAAGCTTGAGGTCCATCCCTCAGCTTCATCACGGCGCTCACGTACTTCTTCAGCTGATGCTTCAACAACTCATTCTCTCGCGTCAACGTCTGGATTCTCGACTCCTGTTTTGAAGACATTTCATCGGATTTCCGTTTGTTTTCAACACTTTCCGAACGTAAAACGGAATACTTGTCCATTTCATTCCTGAGAAGAAGTTTAAGGCTGTCAACTTGATCTTGAAGTTCATCTTTACGACCCATCACGGAAATCAGCGCCGCCTTCATCTCATCCCTGGAAACAGCGCCGATTGTCCCTGATGACTCAGCAACTTGATCTTGAACTCCATAATCTTCCGACTTCAGGCTCACCGAATCGTCCGAACTCATCTCATCACGCGATTCCATCGGGATCAAGGTCACGCCAGAATTCTTCAAAGGGGTTAAGCGTTTTAAACTTTCCGTTGGCCCCACCGCTGATTCGGATTCGATACTTAGATTGCCGATTGAAAGAACTTCTACTTTGGCTTCGACCGGTTGCTCAATGGCGTCGCCGTCAACATCGTCTTCTTCTTCCATCGAAAATCCGGAAACGTCAGACGATAATTGTCTCCGGAAACGATCTTTGATTTTCTCTATCCCCGAATGACGATCCTCTTCAACCAGATCAATTTTGGATTCGAAACTCAAACTTACTTGTTCATCTTCCGGAGATTTCTGCGGACGAACCTTTTCCGGAGCTGACTTTATAGAAGAAGCGTCTTCAAACGAAACAACTTGACGGGGAACTTTGCGTTTCTTTTTCCCTCCCGAGTTCGGTAGATTTGATTGTTCAATTTTGGCCTCAGGAACTGACTGAACGAGGTCAACCTGAACGTCTAGATCCGCATTGTCTATTGTGACTGCAAAAAGTATTGATCCAATTCCGGAAGCAATTTGTGGAAGCATGGAAGAGCGCTCGACGTCTCGAATGAACGCGAACGGTTCGTAAAATGAGGAGAGGAGTTTTTCATCCGACAAGAGGCTGTGCATGTACCTTTCCAGGGAATGTTCATTGAGAGCGGATCTCAGCCAACTTCTGCCTCTTCCAGACTCAGTCTTGACATTCTTCAACATCATATATCGTTCCAGTTCGTGTCTGGAGAGTCGTGTCTTCACATACGACCAGAAACCGGGCAGCGGGCTAACAGGCGGATCAATATGACTACTCGACCCCACCAATTCTTGGACTTTCCCAAAAATACCTGAAGCTCCGAATCCTCTCTTAGCAATTCCATGGTTTAAAACATGCTCGAAACTCCGGCAAAGGTTGGCAACGACCGGTTCCTCCTCCGTAGCGAGTTCTGATTTGCCGCCGTATCGAATCTGGCAACTCTTCACCGCACTCAGTAGGTCAGTCAGCAACTTCTGACGTTCTCCTGGTCGACCTTGACCCTGGACCTGGTCATCCCCCTGTATCCGGGCGTCGATTCCGCCGAAATCCCGTTTCTCCATGGCCTATTGTTTTCCAACTTGAATTTCCCTGGAAACAGACATATTTTCTAATCCGGTTCACTTTAAAAATTTAGATATATTTTACTTAATTTGGTCAAGCTTCGTTTCATTTCGTCTCAGTTGACGCCTCCTTTCTTTTCCCGTCAATTTTATTTTTTTCTATTTAGATTACGGACTTATTCAGGATACGGCCTAAAAATTGATACATCACAATAGCACTAAGACTATGGAGGTGAAGGAAGGGGAATGTGAAATATTAGGAAAAGGCGGGAACATATTCCATTTTTCAAATCCATCCATTTCATATATATAGATCCATTACTTATATTTATTTAGTTGTCTCGGACCGCAAAAAGCGATAATAACGGAAAATCCAT
>JAUELJ010235181.1:0-10091 GCA_031471255.1 Dryodora glandiformis
GGTCCAAGGTTTGATTCCTTCCATGGCCGTGTTTTTATCTTGGGCAAGAAATTTCACTCCAATAGCCTCACACGACTCTGGTGTAAATGAGTACCTGGCTAATTAAGACAGCAATTTCTTCATCCGAAAAATTGTAACATACCCTACAGGCTCCAAGTCTTGTGTTTGCTGTTGGCCGGGGGAGTGAATGTGTCATTGTAAAGCGCCATGAGCATGGTATAACCATGGATATGAGCGCTATATAAGTGTCATCTTTTTTATTTTTTTTAAAGCGGAGAAGTAACAGTAATTTACTGTTAGTACTGGATAGGTTGCTGGTCTATTGCAGATTACTTTTCCCAGCAAGCTGATACCCATTTACACCTGGGTCCAGTAATTTTCTTAAGGCTGGTCTCAAGTTTTTGCTGGGTTTCCCTCTCATCACAGCAGCCTACCATAACATAGGATAAGAATTCAATTTTGCCTGGACAGCGGCCTTATGGCCTACTCTTTTAATTTTGCACTCCATAGGTTCTTTAGCATATACAACTTGCACATGGTAGCTCAGAGTTAATCCTCCATCTCTTATTGGACTACATTTCTTATCTCACCTTTCAAATGATGAGGGCAGTGGTAAAATATGAATTTGTTCTCACAAGGAATCAAACCACAGATCTTCTGATTTAGAGGCCAACACCATGCCATCCTGATTGTTCAAAGAGGTAACGGCCCAAATTACTTACGTGTCGTTCTCTTTACATAGATGATGGTCCTGACAGAACTAGTTCCTTCAGAGTTGGTAGCAGTACAATAATACTCAGACTGGTCTGCCATGGTAACGCTAGCAATACGGAACAGACCGCTGCCATCAGTCTCCACATAACTGGGAAGGGGATCAGATGGTCCTGAGAAAGTAATTAGATAAATAGATAAATGCATTTTCAATTCATATGCTTAATCCCCTTGTAAAACAAATTGCCAACATCATCTAGCTACAAAAACTTATCTTAAGTGACCCATCTCAACTCTTTCAAACTCTTTCTTGCTTTTGGTCTACAAAAAGCAGTAAGAACAAATTCAAATTACTAAATAAATTACTAATGGAGATATAAATTCATTATTCATTCACACATTTTTTCAACACTACTAGCCTTTAGTCCATTTGACAGTTGGCGAGGGATTTCCACTTCCAATACATCTGAACTCAGCGCTGTCTCCATCAGATACTTGTAAATAACGGGGCTCGATACGAACTGTAGGAGGCTCTGAGAGGACTTTGAGAAATATAACAGAGAAAGAAAAGTAATCAAATCTCTATCATTGCCATATTAAGTAGTCTACCATCTCATGCATAAAGATACATTATATTTCTGTGATTTTAGTAAAGCAAACTTGTATCAAATGTTACCGTATGAATACAAAAGCTTCAAAGTTCCAACACATAGTATCTAAGGAATAGAAAAAAATCTAACAACTACAAAGCAGAAAATTAAAGATATCTCTCTCTTAAGTTGTATCACTGATTTCATTGTAGTTTTTAATTAATCACACAGCAACATTAAGCAACACAGATACTACACTCCAAAAAGCTTATTTCAAAATTTTGGGATAAAATAATTCTTTTGGATTAAACTGTCACAGAGTATGCTATGCTATTATGAATAATGCTTTGGTAAAAGTATTCTGCAGTGTAAAAATGTGTATAAAGCATTTTGTCAGCTATTCTGTTCAATAAATACTCCATAAACTTTAAGAACAGCTTACCACCAAATCTGATGACAGCTGTGGCAGTGTCGTTGCTGGCAGGGTCAGATCCAGTACACCTGTACGTCCCCAGGTCACTCTCTTGGACATCAGGGATGAGCAGCATTCCGTATTGATCAAGGGCTTTCCCAGGCAATTGTCCTCCATCTCTTGACCATGACAGGACATAGTTGGCCTGAAAAGTAAATTTGTAGCATTGTATGAAATTCAAGTCGATCCGCTAACTTTCATTGTAGCAATCAATCTAACTTGTATTAGTAACAGAGATACATCATTAAAATTATATAATGTTCAAAATGTGCCGTCTTTTAAATTTTCAAGTGTTGTAAAGGGCGTTGAATTAAAAACTTTGAATTTTAACCTTTAAAGGCCCATGCACTGCAAACACTAACTATTGATTAAGAAATAAACCCCCCAAACCCAAACAACTTTTCCTACTCACAGCACTGCTGTACTGGATAGCCACGCAAATGAAACGAGCCTGCTGGCCGGGTTGCAATGTGAGGGTGGTTGGGTCTTGAATACGGATACGCAATCTTGTCTCTGGAGCTGGAATTACAAAATAAAACCAAAAAGAATTATTAATCCAGATGAAACTTTCGGATTATCCCTCATTATAAGGGACAGTAATAGTATTTACTTCATTTTCAGATTAATCTGCACACAAGTCTATCATATGATGTTGTACACTGGATCTTCTCTGTGCCACAACTGCGTTGTTGAGTTCAGGTAAAATAGCAGAAATTTGTAATTTTGTATGGACTGTTTCCTTGTGGTATCAGTTTCCAACCATCAAGGGTTTAAAAAAAATAAACATAAATTGCAATCAAATATAAAAAAAAAATCTCTCATCGTCTATCATTCTCTTTACAATAGTGTCAATATGTTGTAATATAGGGATTAATGACAAATATCTTCAGATTCATGTAAAGAGTGAATCATACAGGGAACAGCATACTAACCTCTCACACTCAATGTGACATAATCTTGACTTGTTCCACGAGCACTTGTGACAGTACAGACATATCTAGCAGAATCAGAGAACTCCAATTGTGTGATGGTAAGGAGGTGGTTGGGGCCTGGTCCTGACACAGATCTTGATGGGAGTGGCCTTCCATCTAAACGGCTCCATACTACGTTAAAAGGCCCTCTTCCTCTGGGAGTACATTGGAACATTGAAGTAGAACCAAGAGGCTCTGTCACGTCAGTGGGATTCACAACCACATCTGGTTTAGGGCCTATTGGAATAAACATAGAAACAATTGGAAGACCATGAACATGGTTTCATAAAGGGATTATAAAAAAGTGAGCATAAAAAAATAATAAAAATAATCATTATAAAATAATGGAGGAGGCAATCATGAGTACCACAGAGTTACTTAAAACATCTTTTAGTTTTGTTCTTCTTTAAAACTTAAGTCGGATTGAATTCTATAGCATACAAATTACTCAAAACAAGAAAAAGTTCACAAAGGAATAAAATAGCATAGTTTAAATTAATGTACCAATCACCAGCATAACTTAACAGACAGCTTAGAAACTATCACCAAATTACGTTTTTAAATTACTGGGCTAGGTAAATATTTATCCCCTCTTGATCAATATGTCATTACGAAATCTCAAGAAAAACAACAACTATACTCTAGTGAAATCATACATTATAAATATTTCAAATTAAATCAAACCTTGATGAATTCAATTTTGCAGCAATTTCCCTTTCCTTGCGGAGAAGTTTCTCTCTCCTCTCATCACATTCTAAAACACTCTGAAGGGCAGGTGTGTCATCGCCAACAACTTCCTGTTCTACATGGAGGATTCGGATGTGAGAAGGAATCTTCAAGGAACCGCTGTTGGCAAAATGAACAAAATTAATTAATAGACAACTAAATACTAGACTAGTAGCAGCCTCTAACTTAGAGGATCAAGTCCACATTTCACAAGTTCAAATACAATGTTTATAACGATATCATTGTTTTTCCACACGGAGACAAACAAACACAGTACACGTATCTGCTGTAAGGTATTTAAATGTTAACACCAGGACAGCCGCCTACTTCCTGAGAGAATCTCACCCACTTTACATAAACTTCAATAATTTTTGTTCTAATACACCTACATCATACTATGTGCATAAAATTTCACATCAACTTGCCATTCTTTGCCGAAGGCTATGTTGGTAATATGTAATAGTCCTCATCAGCACTAGAAAAGTCCTGTTTTGAGCTATCATTACTCATTCTCTCTATTCTCACCTTTTCATCGGTGAAAATAAGCGTTTTTTATACATTGTTCAGTTCTAGCTCAATTTTGTACAAAACGAAAGTAGAAAGCATCTAGGTTTCATATAACGGAAGTAAACAAAGATTTAGAGCGAGTAGAGTGTTTAGAGAACCGTACGGCCCGTTAGAATGGAATTATTCCCTTTCGCGAGAATACTCGTCCACGGTCCTAACCGGATAGACAAGTGAAGATGAGTATACTCATCTGCGGTCCACAAGGTGTTATGGGATTTCTTAACGACTACCTGGGCATGGGGAAGGTCGTTCCACAGGCAGACGGCCGAAGGAGTGGAGGGCGTGTCAGTTCTTACTGTTGGGATTATCAATTTACGAGTTTGTCCTCTTGTTTGTCTTCCTTAGGGTTTCATGTTTCCAGGAAGTTCTATGTCCATTGTGTTTGTATAAATATCTTTTTGAATGTTGATATTTTGTTTCTCTTTCATTGTTATTGCATTGTTTCTAGTCCAAGGCTTTCTGTGATTTTGGTGCTGCTTGTGTATGATGAAAAATGATTTGTGATCCTTCGTGCGGTTCTCTTTTTTGATCGCATTGATGTCCTTTTTACTGTATGGATCCTAAACTATGCAGGCATATTCCAATATTGGTCTTACGGTTGCCTTATAGGCTTGTAATTGTGTTGCAACTGTACATCTTTCAAGTTTCGTAAAATGGAAGCGCTGATTTTATTTGCTTTAGATGTTATTTCTGAAATGTGTTTTTCATTTTCATTTTTCCATAATTTGAACTCCAAGGTATTTCCAGGAGGTTCACTTTGTCTTGACTTCCAGTATGTAAGGCATTTAGGTCACATTTTTAACTTTCTATAAACTTCTATAGGTTTTTGGTGTGTTCATCAATTAGGTTTTTCACAAACGATTGGTATGCGTCTCTGTTCTTTTGTCTTGTTTCTTTTTTTATATTGTTGTACGTTTTCCAGTCTTCATTGTTCTTTGTCTTTTTGGCTTTTGAACATGTCTCTGTTTTCTCCTTGAGTCTTTTTATTGTGCTGTTTATCCATAATATCTTACAACACTTAGAAATTTGAGCAACAAACTCTAAATTAAAAAATGTAATCTTTATTTCTTTCTTTCTTGATCAAATTACCTTTTTGTACCGCATTGCAGTGCAAGGATAGTTTTGATAAGCTGTAATTGCTTTGCATCAAGATTTAAGACCAGCAGGTGATGAGCCCACTGTCTTAAAAAAAATGTACTCCATAAGACAAATGTGTGCATATTCAAACATGACTTGTTAACTTTAACACATTGTTTTAAACATTCTATCAGATGGAGATGTGCAAAAAAAACCCCAACAACAACAACCACTGCGTTACCTTGAAATCATATGCAGTACAGTTGTCTTTCCCAAACCATTGCGTCCTGTGAAGCCATAACGACGTCCATAGGATAAAATCAAATTGGACTCTTTTAAAAGAACTCTGAAATGGAAAAATAGCGGATCACAAGTATGAACACAAAAATGTGTCTGTCATCCAACCTTCATTCTTGTTTAAATACAATAGGGGGTTAAACTGTATATCCAAAAAAAAAAGAAAACAATATTTCATTCCCATAAAAAATACTCAATGTTTCAGATTCAGTGGCAAAGCTAAAACTAGAAAGCACATCAACATACTTTTCGCCATAGCTGACATCAATATTTTCCAGTCGGATGTCATATGACTTATTTGTTCCAGCGGACTCCATCTTTGCATCCTTTCTATTGATCTGCTGATTGACTGAAGCCATTTCTGGTACGCTGATTGAGAAAAAATGTCTTCAATGTCACATTCTGTTCAATACATAATAGATTACATTAATAAAGAGGACCTCCAAATTTAAAGTCTAATGACTGATATTGTGGTAAAAATTGGTCAGAGCCTTGCTAACTCCGCAATTGCCAAAAGGACTGTGCTATGAACTCATCGCCTACAAGTATGTCTTATTAAAGAACTGAAAATCATGATGTTCAGAATTCTACACGAGGCGAAAAACATCATGAAAACAATTCTATTTCAAATTGAGACCTTGCACGAAGGCAGAATGCAATTACAGTACTTCACATCAATATTTCTTTAAACACAATGAGACAAAAAAAATGTTTTAATAGTCTAGTAGAGAGAATTTAACAGCCAATCATTCAGAAGTTTACCGTTTCGAAAATACTGAAAAAATCAAAATGAAAAAGGTTTGAGTTTCAAACTTCATATTTTTAAATGAAAATACATGCTGATCATGATGTAAAACTTTTTCATTAAGACGATTAACGATATATAAATGAAAATCTATACCTTTCAACTTTTTTAATTACTGTGTGTTCTTTTCCATCAAGTTTTTTCTGAATTTTCTTATTCGCCTTGTCCAATTTCTTCTGATCAACTACCTGAAAATAGAAATTTCAAAATGGTACAGTCAATACTGGTGTCATGCTATTGCAAAATATCTAATGAAAAATAACGTAAAATTCATACTATTAGAAAGTGTGAATCCTAACTTCAAATTGGACCTTATAAACCAGAGATAAAAGCAGACTTCAAGCTACAGAAATGAGAACTTTGGACAAAACAGAAAATACAACAATAAGACAAGGGCCAAAACCGACAGTCTAGCAGAAAATATAGAATGAAATCAAGGACTACTAGATTAAAGTACTAACCTAGTAGTCCTTGAATGAAATCAATTGAGATGGTTTGGCCATGTAAGTAGAATGACAGAAAATAGAATCCATAAACATGTTTTTGAATGTAGGCAAGAAGGTAAGCTTCCACGAGAGAGACCCAGAAGTGAATATAAAAAAAATTAAATAAACGTAGAGAAGCAAGGATTCAAACTGAACGAGGCAAAGATAGGACTAAACGAAGAGCACTAATACTCCAAGGTACAAAATAAAGAATAAATCAATCCAAACTACACACCAAAATGTTCTAAAAAAAACCAACCAAACCCTATATTACATGTTTCACGTTATCACAAATGTCACGCTTTTCTATCGTCATATATGCACTTTCATAATTCGCTGGTTTGCATTTGAGACGAGAACGTCGACACAATAAGGTAATACAGAAGCTGGTAAATAGTAAGTGTCAAATGATAGGATTAGTTCTGTAAAAAAATGAAAAGAAGAACAAGAAGTAGATCGTACCAGAGGTGCCCTCCAACCACCTGCTATCACATGCTTGTCTTTTCACACCATGCCTACAGCAATTCATGACTTACTGTGGAGGAATCCCTCTTGATCAACCAGATGCTGCTGTCCTCTGTGTTATTGGTTTCCATTTTATTGGCCAGGACAGACATTTGGACTGGTGCATCTAGAACTTTCTGCAGCACCTTTGAAGAAGCTGCTCCTGTGCCACCATTTGACTCGCTAGAATTTTATTAAGACAAATATACAATAATAATAATAATAATAATAATATCATTTATTTATAAAGCGCCTTACATATGTATCTTAATCTCAAAGCGCTGTACAATGCCATTATACATATAAACCAATATAGACTAACACAACTCACACACTAAATAATATTGATGGTACATACAAAGTCTAAAGGGACAATGGAACTAAAGTAAATAGACCATCATTTCATTGTATGAACATAACAGCATGATAAGACACTTACGTCATCCACAATGAAACCTTGTCGTACAGATGATGTATGGAACTGCTTCAGAGTACTCATGTCACCACCTCCTTGAAGCTGTTAAGAAAAGAAAACACAATTTCTTATAAAAAATACATTGAATACAAACGTTGATAGTAGATTCTTAGACAAGTGTCACACTATCACACTAAAAAGTAGCTTGCCATTCTCAATTTGTAATACCATTTGGGTAAATATCTCTCCTATCCCATTATGTTTTAATTCACAACAAACACCTAATTGAGAGCACAGACTGGCCAATAGCTTTTTGTGTCTAATTCACCCATTAATATTCAATGTATATATGAAAATCTTATATTGATTTGTTTTTACTCTATATACTCAAGTGCTGTAAAACCAAAATTGTCGCAGATTGAGATGCGGTCATTGTTTGATGCATTGGTTGGCGACGTTTGAACTGCCAGAATGGGGGAACAAATCATGGATGTCACTGGGTGATGAGTGGATGGGACATGTTGCTGTTATTATTGTTATTGCTACTCTATATGTTATCATCTCCCTTGCTTTTGACTCATTTTCATGAGAAATACCTATAGGGTAATGAAGGGTCACTTGACCTATGAAAAAGGATACCTGCATGCAGAGAAAAGTCACCTGCGATAGACCAGTGTCATATCTAGAGGGTTAAAGAAAATTATTGTTACTTGTCCCCTTCATGCTACAGAAAGTTGAATAAGCTACAGTCCCATGAGCCTCACTGTTCTTGAGGGATGTACAGTGCATGTTAAAAACCTTCTTTTTAAACACTCACAGCTGCATAGTGAGATGAGAGCAGTCGGACCATCCAGCTTTGAGGCAAAATATTCATGATTTGTGTGTCTTGGATATTGGTGGCTGACAAGAAAAAGAAATGTGACCAATGATTTGCAATGAAAAATAACACTTGGGAAAAATATGCATACAAATACAAGTAATATCGTCATAGGATAATAGTATGTCAAAATTATGAGGAAAATAAGATAATTTTTTTCCTTTTACAAAAGTCAAACAGGTTTTAAGTAATGCCTAATTTCACCTACATGTCTACTCATGGTTCGGACACAGAAATATTACTACCCATTTCCCGTTGTTGTTTTTCCTAAGTTCTATCAATCATTCCAAAATATACCAGCACTCACTATCCAATATTCCATGAAGTCGAACAATGGAGAAGAGGGGTGTATACATTTGGCCATCGTCTGTCTCAAGGAAAGAGCAAGTCCTCGGCAAACTGAATGAAATAGATGGACAAAAATAACTTAACACCGACGGTTGATTTGGTATTTTACACATAATATTATCTTTTTTTTATATAACTCAATAAATGTCAGTATACCATTGCTATCAAAGAAATTGTTTTCCTATGAATTTCTCTTTTGCTTATGACTCACATACAATCAAACTCGGAGCTGCTTTTGACATTTTTAACAATTGAAGTGTTGCATTGAGTGTGAATTGTATTTTCAAACTCTCCCTTCCTTCATACTGGGTTCTTAGGTGGATTTCACTATAATACAGGTTTCTAGGCGGATCATGCTGTAATAAACAGATTCTTATGCGGACTGCACTGTAACAAACATGTTCTTAGGTGGACCCCATTGTAATAAATAGGTTCTTAAAATTGACTACACTGTAACACCTAGCTGGACTGCACTGTAACAAGCTGGTTCTTGAGGGGTGACTTTTATGTAAGGAAATGTCTGCTATACAAAAATAGTGGTTCTTAGGTGGTCCAGCTCTTTGGTTGTCACCATTGTAATAATAACTACAACAATGATACTACTACTATCACTACTACTACTACTACTATTACTACTACTACTACTATAACTATGACTAGTACTAGTGCTACTACTACTTACTACTACTAATAATAATAATATTAACAATAATAAAAAATATTGATATTAGTGATAAATATAATGATAATAGAATTGAAGCCATTGGATAAAATGAACGACTAGATTACAAAAGTATACATCAAGTAACATAGACTTCATTGAAATAACACTGGGGTTTTGATGTTTTCTTTAGTATTTCAAATGAGAGAAGGTCACCTGTTGAAATACGCCAGAACTGTGCTGTGTGAGGGCATGAGTTGCATCTGTGGGTTCAATTGAAGGAACAGCCAGTAGGACAAGTTTCTGTACACACTGAACTCGTTGTAAGTAAACAATCTGCAAAGTTGAACAATGAGCTGTGCATAGGTCACTTTTGAATACTTTAGAAATATAATTGTAAATCATCTACTTGTATAAAACAGATATCAATGTCATTAACTACTTTGGTGATAAAAAATGAATCATATTGCTGGATGTGTGTGCGTGTGTGTGTGTGTGTGTGTGTTTTTTTGTGTGTGTGTGTGTGTGTGTGTGAGAGAGAGAGAGAGAGAGAGAGAGAGAGAGAGAGAGAGAGAGAGAGAGAGA
>JAUELJ010237398.1:0-10085 GCA_031471255.1 Dryodora glandiformis
TGGGACAATTGGTGCATATATATATATTATACCTACCTTTATGGATGTTGTTCCCCTTTAGTTAATGCGGACAAAGCACATTGCCGAACAGTAGTGTATATTCATGATAGGTGCAAAAGGATCACCAAACTTTTTGGATTCCTGAGAACAAATTCTTTTGGCACATTCATGAACAAGTAATCCAAAACTGTCATGTTATGTGTAATCTTTAAAACTTCAAATTCGGATTGGAATTGATTGTTATCATTGATTTTGAGTAGCTACGCTTTACAGCTGGAAACTGGGCTTTATGCTTTGTCAGAATTAACCATGATAGTCTTTACTATATAAGTTCTCAGTTTGGATGTTTGATGGTAAGCTTCACCATTTACTTTGCCCACCAACCACAACCACGTCATGTTTGAGTTCCCTTGCAGCGTGTCCTGGAGACATTGAAGTTTTTACAGGGGATGGGCCTCTCCCCATGGCCATATTTGAACTACTAGAGTATATAGTCAATGAGGTAAAGCCTCCTGACAACCTCCCAAGCATGATGTCCATCCATCCAATACTTACCATAGTATTTAAGCTGTGTTTTTTTTTTCCATTTTTGATTATCATGTATTTTTATGATTTTACCAACTATTTCCTTTATTTGTAATGGCTATTCATTTGTTGTACATCGTGTGCATTCATATGAGCAGAGCGCATGCAACCTCCTGCACTGTTTATTTGAAGAGTTTTCTTTTGCTGTTTAACGAGAAAAACGAAATTAATTTCTTTGAAGACTTTTATTTTGTCCTGCCTCTTTATACGTTTTGATGGTTTTGTTTTGTTACTCCCACTGGCATTTGTCATTTTCATAGATCCATCAGGCATCAGCACCCAACTGCTATTCTCTTCTTCTATTTAGAAAAATTCTTAACCGCAAAGCTGTTATTTGTTTTGGAGAATAAGGATGGAAGATTGGGCTTTCAGTAGCTTAGTCGTAGCTTCTGGCACACTTGCATTTCTGTGACAGTTATGATGAGTTGAACCTTGATTAAAGCTTTATAATTGTTGATTTTTACATGCCCAATTTTTGGGTATTTGGGCTGTTACATACGCATACTACTCTCTTTCAATTTAAAAGCTCTAGCCAGCAAGCTTTAAATGTTGTAGCAGAAAATGGTTAAGTTTTATTTTCTATCATAAGTTTGTAATACATCAAATTCACACCTATCAAATAAAGAACTGTTCACATTTTTTAAAGAGAGTTGTAGTGAATATTCAGAGGTTTTTGTGTTCATGATGACCCTTTTTGTACTATGGAGCTTAATTCATGAAATAAGATTTAACGAAATTGTTAATATAATATTACATTTAAAATTTAGTTGATTGCTGACTTTATGGAAGGCCATTTTTCAAAAGCAGTTTGAAGGCCCTTATGATAGGATATACATTTCTAACTCCCATCCTGTCCTATCATGTTACCTGTTCTTTGCACTGTATGGCCCAAACTATTGAGCAACAAATAAAAAAAAAAGATTTTAAAACTTGTATATGACACGTTACACATTATTAAGCTTATGACTTCTAAAGTACATATATCAAGAGTGGTGCTCCATGCTTTTCACAATTAAGATGGACAAACAACAAGGTTAATACAAGCACGCTTGGAGTCATTATGTTTTATACATGGCAATTTTATTATGTCATTTGTTATTTTCTCAAGCTGATGGTGTAGTGAAATAATTTGCCATTGGTGTGAGAGGTTATGTTTTGAAATCCTAGCACATTGGTTCTTTTTTTGCAAGACCAATATTGATTTATTACAGATGGACTATGAATAGGAGATGCCGCATTGAAATGACTTTCATATGTTGAATAGGATATTAAACTAAGCTGTGGTGTAGTGGTTAAGTCATTCACGTTTGGTTCAAGAAGATTTGGGTTCGTATCCCGGTGGTGACACTGGGTGTTTTTCCTTCAAGACTCAATCCCACACAGATGGACAATAAATCGGAGGTGCCACCTTTTATATAGCATTCATGTGTTGCAAAGGGCGTTAAACTAAAAACTTTGAAACTAAACTTAAGCCTTTGAATGGAAATTATAAAAAAAAACTACAAACAGAAATTACTTGGAATTATACAATAAAGATAATAAAGGCAACCATGGTTATTTCAAGATATAAAGAAGGCATGTATCGATTTTATAAAGATCTATTAATCCATTAGAGCCCCGTAGCATAAACCGGTAAATGAGTATTTCACAAGCAATCCTTTGTTTAGCTGGAAAATACAAGGACTTATACTTGTTAAATGTGGATAGTATTAGAGTTGTAATCAAAGTTTTTATATCTGTCTGAAACATATATCTGATAGCTTCTTTTTTTTTTTAGATTGATAATAAATGGGGACATAATCACCTACCTACATCACAATTAAAATCTTCCACCAATATTGTCTTTGTCCTCCGACTATTTCTTGTGTGATTGACATCTCTTGAATAGAATCGCAGAAGAGGGAAAATATAGAAAAGGGAAAAACAAAAGCCAATTTCCATGCTCCCCCCCCCCTCTCTACTCTCTTGTAAAAAAAAAGACAATTTAAAGGTCTCATTTAGGACCATTTTTGTGTGTGATGATCTCTTCATTCAGTCTCAGGAGGTTGTATGTTCTTTATATTTAGTGTTACAGTACTTTGCATCATAATTTGTCACTTTACATTTATTTTATTCTCTATTTTAAGTTTTATGATAGCATTATTAACAAATGAAAAAAATTCAAGTTCTATCGGTTGTGGGTTTTAAAATGAGCTGTTCAAACTTTGCATTTTCATTCGACCCAAAATATTGTCATCTACGAGATAAAAGCAAGTGTAGACGACAAACTATGATGCTTTAGTATAGATCAGATGTTTATGGATAATACATCAGTTGCAGTTATTTGTTTTTATAGAGTGGGTTTACAGTTTATTTTGTCTCTCACTTATTTTTAAAGATAATTTTTTGAATATTATTTGTCAAAGACTCAAAAAATGCTTTAATACATTTGATAATACATTGTTGTATAATTCATTTCAAATTCATCATTCACATTTTTTACATCAATGATTGTGACGTTTTCATGTTTTGTGTCATTTTTAGGTCATGCCATCTTTATTCACACCACGTCAAATTATCTTAGAGACAATTAATGTGTTCTTCGATATATTTGTATTCTTTTGATCATCAGGTGTTCGTTGTATATTCTCTAATTCCTCCTGTGGCTTCAGATTTCTGTCAATTCACCATTTTTCTAGCCATTACATATATGTTTCACTTCCATTGCCCAGATTCTTTTAGTTCTTCTTGCCTTGGTAATCATCCCTTTTCAAGCCTTTTCCCACTGACTTCATTCACCCCTAGTCTTTCATTTCTTTACTGAACCCATTAAGTGGTCTATGATCCCTATCCTCCTTCTCTCTTCTTGTGATGCCATGGGGCCATTGAATACTTTGCTCTTCTTGATTTGATTCTTTGCTTCATATGCCTGTCCTAAGAGTCATGTCCTCTATTAATCAATGTACTTGTTCAGCAACAAGTACAACTTATCCTTCTGTTCTAAATGTCAGCTTTGAATGTGCATTTTTTTTTTCTGTTTTGTAATTGCTGGGTTCGTCCTCTCTCAATCTTGCTTTTTTTAGGCACTCGCAATAGCTATATGGTCCCAAAACAGGTGGGCGTTGCAGAGGCTCCGAGACCTATGGCCATATTTGAGCTTTTAGAATACATTGTGAATGAGGTATGTGAATCATCACGTGGTATACAGGAAATCTTGACATTTATGAGAAAAAAACACTACTTTTTACTTTTTTTTTTTGAATGTTTAGATTGTATTTCATCAAACCTAGGATATTTCATTTTGTAATGTGTGCACACTTGGGAGCTAAACAAATAAAAAAAAACAACCAAAAAATAAATACCAAAAAAAAAAGAAAAAAAAGAAAAGAAAAACCCAACCAAAGAAGTGAAACCTTCAGCCAAAGCATACTGCATGCCTTAAAAGTCGGTGGATGGATAGGTATATGTTTCATGTCTATGCACTACATAGAAGAAAATTTGTCATGACTGGAATCAAAAGTGAAATATCTTTTCTATGTATTGGATGTTCTAACTTCTTCACCCTCATAGATGAAACCACCCACCTTCTCATCCAACTCTATCTCACCATTTTGTTTTTTTAACACAAGCTAAGCTGTTATAGTTATAGTAAGGCCCAAATGAAATGGTCGGCATTTTCCCTTGATTTCTAAGTTACTTTTTTCTGTATGTATCGAATATTTGATGTCAACTTTTAGATCAATTTGTCTTAACTAAAACATATATGGAAAAATATTTTTCTTTATTCCACAATTTAGTTGAGAGAAAGAAAATGAAATAAATATTCGCCCCAAGGATGTATTAGGGCCACAAGATTGTTTTGTACTTTGACCAATGTGTATGGTATTGGTATAACAGTGGTTGAATGACTGTTAAACAAACTACACACAGGTAATCCACACTGTGAAGTCACTCACTCACAATGTGTTTGGCACTATAGTTATGTAAGCTTCCACAACATTTGTTGACATAACATTTGTACTATAAAAATGGGTGCCATAACACAGGACTCGTATAACACTTTTAATTCAAAGTGACCCCCAAATTACTCGTTGATTTTAGTACAACATTTACATGTAATTACAGTTCATGCATGCCGCATCAATGCACACGCCGTACAAACGTTTTGTCCAGCCGACGTGTGACTTGCGGTTGTGTCATTCACTCAGTCAATCACTATCACTAGTATCACATCACCTGTTCACCGTAGTTAACTCCTTGTGCGTGTCTAAACTTTTTTTTTTCAATACTATAATGACTATTATGCTCAACATAGGGTTGGTCTCTATGGTTGATTGAGTGTTCATTGAAATTAATGTTTTGTTATGACCTAACACTACTAACAGCACAGGCGTTGATCGTCCTTACTTGAATTTTTATTTCAATTTCAAGTCCCAGTATTCTTATCGTTAGTCTGTGGTCTGTGTGATTGTCATTGACATTTGTCTTTATGCTGGAATAAAGTTTCAATAAAAACAAAACAAAAATAAAAGAAAAAAAACAGCACTATCTAAAACTGGAAGCATGGTTGTGGCCAGGGAACAACACTCGTCTACACAATAGCAATAACATGACGTGAAAATTGTGCATCTTCAATCAAACATGTTTCAACCAGCATTCTGTTCATAACATGTTTGCTTTTTCCTCAAAGATTGTTATGGGCTTTCTCATATCAACTATTGTGACTACCTCCCAACATTTCAGAAAATGTACTTGGTCAAATGTGTATATCTCTTTTCTTCAAGTGTAAACTTTTTCAGAAAGTAAGTCCCATATTGATTAAATCTATTGGTACAAAGCTTGTCTGACGTATACCTCTTCTTAGAATATTGTACGGCAAGTTTCACTCTTACTAATCAGTTTATGTACCTAATATGTCAGCTGGCACAAAATGACTCTAGCCTCTTGAATAATATGGCATTAATCCTGATTCAGTTAAGGCAAATTGATTTATAGGTTTGCACAAAATATATATTTTTTCAATTATGCAGCAGCTAAGAAAATTTTGAAATATGCTCTGACCACTTATTTCTGGCCGCTCTTTATGTAGGGCTGAATGTGCATTGATTAGGATGATATAGTATTAGTTCTTTTATCTTTTTTCTTTCTTTTTGTTGGCATTGATCTGTTGTCAGGTCTTTACTTTACTCTGAATCTCTGAACAAATATTTAGCATTTTCTCTCCTTCTTTCTTTCTGTCTAGTTCCCACCCCCTCACCAACAGCTTGTTTATTCATAGCAGTAGCCCAGTTTTATATCCTCACTCAATTTGGTATTAGCATTAGTAGCACAAAGATGGTATGATTAATCTGTTGACAATGAAGAGATCAGTAAATCTGTTGCTTAAGTTTGATATCATACTCTACATTTTAAACCCTTTAATTTCATGGATGGCTTACCAATACATTTGAGGTTGACATTGAGGTCATTGTTGGCTTATAGAGATTATGACAAGAGGAAACTTAATTTCAATACCAATAGAATTTAAACGGGTTTCTTCAATGATTGCGTACTAAAGGCTCTATAAATATGAAATAGTATTTCCATCGTTAGTTGTGTGGAAAAGTATGACTGAATATGAGTACAGTTAAACCCATTTTAGCATAAGATTATAAATTCTTAGAATAAAGTTCTTGCTATATTCTTTTTGCAAGGTTGCTTTTATTATCTTCACTTTTTAAAACTGAGTGCTTGTTTTATGTCTTGCTGCTTCTCAGCATTATAGGACTGACTTATAATAACATCTCCGCATAAACTAAATAGCTCTTTGTATAGAAGCATAAAGTGAATCAAAAGAAAGCTTGCAATGAGCTTGGAGTTGATACAAGGGCTATCCATAGCCCCAAACATTGATGATTTGAATCTGAGAAGGACACTTTTGCTGATTTAGTTGTCATTTATCGCGTGATGAAAGGAATTGGAAAAAAAGAACATCAAATTTTTTTTATCTTTAGAAAGGATGGGAAATTAGAAGTGAGTTGTTTCTATGATGACCACACTTTTTTCTCCCCATATTCTTAAATGCAATAATCCTGTGTTATTAGCTCGTTAGCGATTATTTTTCGAGTATGAAGTATTATCAAATCACGATGCTTTAAAAAACAAACAAACTAGATAATGTACTAGAATTCTAATGAATTGATTTTTGAATGATCTCAGTCTCAGTATCTAGTGTTATATATTTCCAGCGCCAGTTCACAATATGTGAATTTGATCCCATATTAATTGTTGTCTCACCTAATGTATTTTTGGCTGCTTCTTAGATGCTTGCTTAAGTCTTGTCAGATGGTACTTGTTAAGAGGTGAAATAATGAAAATTAAAAATCAGAAACAGCTGAAGTTGATTTATGGAATGAGTGTTGCACTGTTTTGTGAGGAGTCTCAACACTTGAGTTCATTGTCACATATTTTTGCTTTTAGTGCTATCCATGGTACACATCCATTATTAGTAATTGCCATCTCTGGGGGTTTGAAGGCACCTCTCTTTGAATAACTTTGGATTGCATTGTCTTAATTTCTTGGCTCTTGATGACCTGCAATGTGACTTTCATTGCTATCTATTATGTCAATTAAATTGGAATAGTTTATAGAAAGTTGATGAAGAGAGCTAGAGTGCATGAATGAAAAAATGAGGGAAAATAGGATGAGACAAGGGAAAGAGAGGAGCTGACTTGTTTCTGTAACTGGAATATCTATGATGTGTGATTACGAGAGGAAAGTAGTGATGCACCTTTTTGGTTTTGATCTGCTTTTCCTCTGCATGCATTCCTTGAATTTTCTTGAATGCAGGTTCTTTGTCAAAGATCAGCATATATTATCATGCTAAGAAGCAATTGAAATAACAAAATGAAAATTAATGACGGGCTGTTGCTGATGATTATACCATTGAAATTTTAAAAACCCATAAAAGGATAATTAAATACAAGTGCAAATGTCATGTGCATGACATTTGATTGAATTTTGATTTTTGTGAATTTGATATTTTGCAAAAAAACAAACAAAAGCATCTTTAGGGCAATAGATATCATGAGCTAAGATCATTAAAGCAATGAGCATGGCATCGTCTTGGATTCATAGTTTTTCATATGTCATGTTTACATTCACTTGGTTTTTTCCTTCTGCACCAAATAGTGTATATATGAGGAGAATTTTTGAAATAAATTAATTCACAATATTACCCTACACTTTATCAGATCAGCCAGCAGTAATTTATGGCTGTAATCTTCATTTATAGAAATCAGCACCACTACTGTTTTTGTCTAATGGAATATTAAATAGTCAAACCTGTCTATAATGATCACTCAAGAGTGCAGAGAGAAGTGACCGCTAGGCAGAGAAGCTTCTGATTTCCCAACAGTATAAAGATCAAACTTACACTCTCAATCTTGTCAAGCCAGCTATAAGCCTGACATCACCTTTGTACCATTTTGGGAGCAATGGAGGTCGGACGATCAGTATTGTCACTATTTAAATTTAGCAAGACAATCTTTTTAGCAAGCTCTACAGAAGTAACTTATGAACAGGTTAACCCATTTCCAACCAAGCTGCCTCCGCCCCCTGACAAAAACAAAGGTCCCTTCAAAAAATGCAACATAACTTTTTTATTTTTTAATCTACAAACATATGGTTTGGAAGAAGGTTTGTTCAAGTACAACTATAAATAGCTATGATGATTAATGATAAAAAAAAGTTGGATTAAACTTTAGACATGGCTGTCTGTGCTACGAGTATTCTCGCAGTTGGTTTGAAATGAGTTAAGTGACCATTTTATCGCCAAAATTACTGACTGTTGGACTTGGACAGGCAGCCACTATGAAGTTATGAAGAATTAAGAAATACAGGGAAAATACTAGGGTGTCACAGAACATGTGGTGGCTATGAGGAGTTGACCGTTATGGCATGTTCAACTGTAGTATGTGATGCAGAATATACACCAATGTTGGAATCAAGTAATTGGTCTGATATTGTGAATTATATTTCATTGGTGGTGGTGAAATATAGTTTGAAAATATCAAAATTTCTCAGGCGTTAAGGATTGAATATGTATTTGATCATTGCTGTCTGTGGTGTAAAAAGATAATGGATTGATTGTTCTATGTGTATGAGAAATATTGTATTAGTGCTATATGTCTTATTGAAACAGGTGGAGTAGGATTGAATTGTAAATATACCTATGATGTGTGTGGAGTGACAAGACTGATTTTATCGGTGTGTCACACCATTGATCTGTGAAATGTCTTTGAAACGGGAATCCATGCTTGCGATATGAATATTTTTGTCCTCACATACTCACATGGTGTGTTCATTTGTCGTTCGATGCACTTGGTCTGTCAGTGGGTCAAGACTTTATTATTCTATGATATCTGGATATATTTTTATGTATGTGTTTGAGAGAAAGAACTGTTATTGGATAAGAAAGACATGTTCACAGTGCGGGTGAGAATCACGTTTTATAGTTAATGATATATTGTGATGCCTGTAGTAATGGGTTGGGGGATTAGTACATAATGTGTTTTACTTTTACTTTTCGCTCCGTCTTGGTCATGAATTTATTTATATTTTGCAATCCATCCCACTTTGGCAAGAACCAACTCAGCGGTATGTAATTACAGAAATATCAGTAAAAAATCCAACAAAAATTGGCACGTTTTTTGATAGATTTACAGCGATTGTGTGCAGAGGGTGTATTATCTTTTGGCTAGTAGTGGAACATGGAAGTAATAGTAATAGAATTGAGTGTATCTTGTGCATGGTAATTGTATGAAAAATACAACTTGCTACACTTTATGATTTTGTAAGCCCTGTCTAATGTGTAGCTTTGTTTTGTCATGTCCTCTTAGATACTGGATATTGATCTTTTTGTTCAATTTCAATTTCTTCCATTCTTTTAGTTTCCCGGCATTTATTTTTTCATTAGGAAGGGATATTTCTTGTGTACCTTTTTCTTTTATTTCAATTATTTCTAGTGCTTTAGTAAATTGCATCTTCTACATTCCTTTTGGTCTTGGTTTTGAATCTCTATTATTTGAGGCTTCGGGTCCCAACCAAAATGAAGTTTGCTTCAGGTTAAATTTAGATCATAATGTGTTGCTTTAAATGACACATGATCCAATTGTTTCGTGTTGCAGCCATTTCTGTGAATTGTTTCAGTATATGAAGTTTCCATGGTCTCTCAAAATCAAACTTATTTTAATAACCAAGTCCTAAGTGGGTAGTTTTTGAAAACATCAGGAAATTAAATATTTTGTGCTCCAGATTTAAGGTTATGTTTTTCATATGAATTTGATTGAACTTTATTTAATATTAGTGAAAATATCGAGAGTATCATGATGTTCATTAGTGTGTGTGTATTTATTTTCTTCCTGTGATAAGTGTTATGTCCATTAAGTATTAAGTGTCTGATGTTTTGTGTCTGTGTCTTTAGTCTTTGTGTCTGTGTCTTTAGTCTTTGTGTCTGTGTCTTTAGTCTTTGTGTCTGTGTC
>JAUELJ010238509.1:0-10077 GCA_031471255.1 Dryodora glandiformis
CGTGCTTCTGGGGATTGAACCGCCGACCCTCGGTTCTAGTGGCGAACACCTAAACCACTCGGCCACCGCGCCGCCCCCGCATTATCTTAACTGTTGTAAAATAAAACACACCTTATGACTGATAAATTGTCTCTGACTGTGTCCAATTCTTTCTTGATGTGGCCTCTCTCTGTCTCAGCTTTAGTGATGGCCTCTGTTGACTTCATTTCAGTTTTAGCTTGCCTTTGTTTGGTTGTAACAAGTTCCTGATCAGTCTATGAATAATAATGATAATAATTATGATAATAATAAAGATAATAATAATAATAATAATAATAATAATAATAATAATAATAATATAGATGACAAAATAGAAATGATATTGTGGGTATCTGAGTCTAACTCTGTCTGTGGCATGGACGTGACGGTAGAGTTATTTTTGATTCAAATCCATGTCTATGGTTCTACTCCTCAGCCCTTGAGGGTCAAAGTCCATCAACTACCCCCTTCTCTTTTGCCATTATTTTTTAGAATTAGCCCAGTCGAAAAAGAAGAATGAGACTACAACCACACTGTAAGCACAATAAACAATATTAATGTCATACCTCCATACTTTGGTATGAAATACTATAATTTTCAAATACCATGGCATGACAGTGGAAAGGAGAAAATCTCTAAACATGGTTTTATAGTGTTTCTGAGGACAAATCAACTTGTTATCACTTCAGAGCACATTTCATATACTAACCAACATGGGTCAATTTTCAAAGAATCGACTGGATTGAGGAAAACAAAATCACCATCAAACCATTGTGTCATTCCATTTTCTCATTTTTCATTGGGGTCAGATAAGACATCAAGGATAAGGTGGTAATATTATGTCTAAGAGATGCTTAACCTCACCTCTCCCTGAGCTTTCCTTATCTTGTCCATTGCTTCAACCTCAAGAATAAGTTTCTCTTGTACAAGGGGGCTTTGAGTAAAAAAAAAAAAGAAAGAACAATTTAAATCGATATCAAGACTCATGACATCTTCATTAGCAGATGATTCCAGATCTCTGCACTTTCGTATACAATTGACCAAAACTATCAAAATGCTCATCATTACAAATCTAAAGCCTGAATTGTTGCTAACCTTGACAACTTGCAATATACAAAGGTAAGAGGTCCTAGATACATTGACTTATTTATAACTTCCATCTTTGAAATATCGAAGAAAGTTTAGTCACCTAATACAGTTGTACAAAATCGGTCATGGTTTTGACAATATTGACTATAAAAGATTCTTTGATTATTTTCCCATGTAACATTTATACAAGGTGACAAATAGAAATTCTACGATTCAGACTATTCCACTACAATGAAACTAAATTCTTTCATTTTAAGAACAATTAAAACTTGGAACAGCTTTACTTTTCAAACAAATAAATCTAAGCGACAATACCTAGATGACTAATGATCAAGAACTTAAGTAAACTTTAAATGGGTTTTTTAAACATTTTTAACTTATTTGCAGATTTTCACTTGTTGAGGTCAATTCTCTCAAAATTGGCTATGGTTTTCAAACTTTTAGACCAACAGGACTTACACATGCTGCTTGACAAAGGCAATGTCCTCTTTCAGTTGGTTGTTAAGTCTCTCGGCAATTGTGAACCTATTATGGGCTTTTGATTCATTTCGAGTTGTGTATGATACATGCCATTGTAATTCATTCACATCCATTATGGAAGCTTCATGCTCTGAAAAGGATAAATCAACTTCATCTTTACTTTAGAAAAAAAAAAGTTTTTAAATTTCTTATTTCAGGTATCTAAATATCAACTACAGGATTGAACTGATCATATTACAGTGTGACGCCGTTAATCCTTTCATTCTTGATCACATGAGAAATCCAGACGCTGTTGTTTATCCGACATGACTGCCCAGGAACAAAATATATTACTCTATGTCCTCTATTGGAGATCCGACAATTCGTTATTCCGACTCTGGCACCAAACTTTGGGAACAAATTGAAAATCATAGTTGTATTTCTGTCTGATATTCCAACACACTCAATGGCAGTTCCTGACTTTCACTCCTCCAAAGGCAAGGAGAACAGACGCGATCGACAATACTGTAGTATAGACCCATACGAAACGGAAGGCAGTTCACTGCCAAATCCACCAAAGCATCAGGCATCAATCTTTGAACTGTGGCCACCTTGCTAGTCAACAAGCCGTTGTTAATGTTGCGTCACTGGTCATAACGTGGACCACCTGGTACCTACCACCACGGTCAGCAGTGTCGGTTCACACGGAGGAATGGGCTGTGTTGCTGGTCGGCATGGATTCTTTGAAATGTACTACTACTACCACTACTACTACTACTGCTACTACTACTACTAGAACTACTACTACTACTACTACTACCACTACTACTACTACTACTACTACTACTACACAGCGCTCAGTGATGGTGACAGACTGTGGGAACTGGTATCAAGCATACACCCCAAATCACACCTTCCTCTATCTCGGCAAGTTGAGTAGCCAGCATGATGTCTTTGATCTTTACCTAGCGCTTAGTGATTAGGAACAAGGGTTGAGACTTGTATTTGATCCATTACACCGCTGACGGTCCCAACCGGACACGGAGGTGTCCTTTTGAAAACCTGTCTGTCACAGTGGTGTATTCTATCATATTGGGATGTGGAATGCTGAAATGTTACGGCAGCTTTGATTGGTTTTTATTTAATCCTCGGTCAGGCTTTTAAACTAGATTGCAGTTGTACTTGCACACTCTTATCGTGCAGTCAATAGAGTCTTGAGCAAATCATACTTTGATCAGCACTACTACTTGCATTAACATCTTTTATATTGAAACTTTTCCTTTGAGCAACAATCATGAAAAACAAAATCTATATAAACCATACTTAAAAAAACAACAACAAAGCAAAATAAACAAAATATGAAATGAAAATCAAAGTGACTGAACCTCTTTGAACCAGTAGCGGCATTTCTCTGAGCTTTCTCAATTCCAAGTCATCAATTTTGCCTCTCAAATTCTTTGCTCTCAAAGTTTCTTCCACATATTTTTCATGTGCCTCCTGACGCTCAGAATCTAGTCGTGCCAAGAGAGTCATGACTTCATCTATTACATCATGGGCTCCAAGGTATGGAATGTCCTCTTCCTCTACTTCTCCTTTAGCTTAAAAAAAGACAGAAAGAGCTAGAGTTATTGATGGAATTAGTTTTCATGTTGTGTTAGATGCTGTGTGCTGATTTAAGTCATGTTTCACTTGCTTGTTAAGTGAATGCTTGTCATAAACCTTTGAATAAAATGTTTCCAGTTACATTGAGCTTCAAAAAAATTATGAAGATGATCGTGTGCTATCGATGTTGAAGAACCCAAATGTCTTCACCTGTCAGTATTGAGA
The DNA here is from genome assembly GCA_031471255.1 of Dryodora glandiformis. NCBI lineage: Eukaryota > Metazoa > Ctenophora > Tentaculata > Cydippida > Dryodoridae > Dryodora > Dryodora glandiformis. The sequence goes on from JAUELJ010238509.1 coordinate 3,394, forward strand.
CAATATAGTCTGTCACATCAGTATCTTTCCCTGATTCAGAGCACTTTATTTACATTTTGAATACTGTATTCTCTCTATTAGACCTTTTTGGGTTATATCTTTTTACAAATACAAATTTAAGATTGAAACAAAATTTGTACATCTTAATTCTAAAGTGGGTAAACAGGAAGTCCTGTGTCTACATTGCGCAAATTAAAGAACCCACAACAGTTTCAAAATCAAAAAGAGTAGGTCAATTTTGGCTGCTGTCCTGGCAAAATTAATTCTACCCATACAACAGTGGGCTCATCACCTTCTTGTCTTAAAATCTTGATGCAAAGCAATTACAGCTAATTAAAGCTGTCCTTACACTGCAATGTGGTATAAAAGGTAATTTGATCAAGAAAGAAAGAAAGAAAATTCTAAAGTCAGAGCTGTAAGGTAAACTAACTAAAACTAGCCAAGACACAAAAATTTAAATGTTTACTTAGAAAACAGAAACAAGGAACATATACAAACAAAACTTCACCTTCACTGATGGCACCTTTCCCTGAAATTGATAGGTGAGTTGAAGCTGATGATATTCGAGATGATGACATTCTTGATACTGAGCTTGGTTTGTATGACATAGACTCATGTGTACTGAGTTGAGTTTCAGTTGGAACATCTTGAAATCTTAGATGCTTCTGCACACCTTTGAACACATGAAAAATTATCTTAAACATTTTACATACTGAAAGTACTAAAGAAATAAATCAGAACCTCTATTATCTTACAATTTCTAGATCGGCTAACATTGTGCTTGAAATTACTGGATAAAGTAATCTCTTGGGTTATGTCTTATCTTAACCCTCCCCCTACCCCCTCCCTCTATAAAACATTTCAGCAGCTAACAATCTAAGATTTAAATAAAATTTGTAATAAGATAACTTTTCAAAATTACCTTTCACAGAGCTATGACGACTGCTAACTCTTGACTTGGCTTCCTCAGTTGCACGTTTGAACCATTCGTCAATAATATTTTGAATGAGTTCAATATGGGATACAGCTTTTTGGACACAGGTCGTTCGACTGTTTGAAATCTCACAGCTAACAGAACGATTCTTAAGTCGTGAAATCCTTGGCCAGTTTTCTGGCATCACAAACACTACATTTTAAGAGAAAAAATTGAGAAAAGAAAAGAAATCAGTCAAATGTAATGGTGTAATATTTTTGAAAATAATGATATATTTATCTGATTCAACAACACTACGGATTTCAATAACATTTCCTTCCCTTTTGGAGAGACCCAAAATACCATGATACTGTGAATAAAAGTTTTTAAATTTATTATTATAAAAAAAATCTAACTTAAATATTAAACCAAAACTTTGACAGTCTCAATATTTTTTTCAGAAAATCTCTATTCGAGTGCTAAAAACGTTCATAGTACATCATAGATTTATTCCTGTTTTCCTAAATTCTAACTTTACCTTTCTGTTCTTCAGACTTGAAAGATTCACTGTCATCCTCTTTACTTCCATTCTCTGCAGACATTAATGCTGATTTGATTTTTTTTTAAAAGGGAGAGAAAAGAATTTGAAATAATCATGGTCTTATTCAATTTTCTAACAGCAATCATAACTATACATACTTTCTGATTTTAGAATGCAATTCAAAATTAAGACAAATAAAGCCCCAAAAAATCAACTCACCTGCTACTTCTTTAGTTTGGGATGAAACATAAGATCCTTTACGCTCATTTCTGTCATTTCCATCTAGAATAATGTTGGATTTTCCAGCATCTTCATTCTCCACTTGTTCAAGGGTGACGACTTTTGCTAAAGCCATTGCTCTTGATTTCAAAGCTATGGAGTGGACAAGACAGTAATAGATATTCTTGCAAGTTGAAACATATCTATGAAAATGAATAGGAATAAAATTGGTTGTTGAAATAAATAGATGATAATTTGTACGTCTGTCTTTTTCTATCTCACAACATTTGCCAATACTGTCAATATGAACAATAGAATAATGAAAACATGATTCATACATTACGTTATAAAACAAATGATATAATGATCAACTCACACATACATCTTATGTTTACACCATACACTACAACTATAGGCTTAATTTACCTCTAGAAAGCCATGTGACCCTTATCTGGACTACACTCTCATGATAGCACTGAAAGCTAGTTGGTGTCATCCAAGTAGTTAATAACTTAGAATACTAATTAAAATTAACACCACTTTGTCTTTTATAAGTCAGTACAACATAGATGTCAAGATAAGTTGAGATAAGAGATGTTCTATGACAATCACAATGCATATATGACTGAATGCCTGGTTGGTTACCCATTCAACATCAGCTTGACTATTGACTTGAATTTGTCACACTTGTTGAAGCTAACTTTACAAAGCAATATATTTCAAATTAAGTGCTGTGGTTACTTCAGAGTATGACGTCATTTCTATGAATTGATTTTTAGATGCACTGTGACACCATTTTAATTGGTCCCTTCCCTCCCCTACCCCTTTCCATTCAAATTGAATTGAATGACCCACCAGTAAAAATACAATGAACAATTTTTGATCTATCAACTGAATTTGAAATCAAAATAAAAAAGCTCCCAATTGAAATAACCATATATCTAGTGCATATCATATTTTATTTCTAGAAGACCAATAACATCTCAAGTATTCAAATCCATTAATATGCTCCACAAAACAGTCAGGATCGTATTTATTAAGCAAGAAAGAAGAAGTAGTAGAAGTAGAAGTGAAGAGTAGTAAGTTAAGTAAGTGAGCAAGTTACTATTTTGTGCTAGGGAAATTAGATACATATCTAAACGTCTCAGTGGCGGGACTCAGATACACATTAGAAACATTTCTAAAACGTATGATATAGTGTTTACTTACAGGTCAATATTCGAGGGTAGTGAATAAGGACATTGAACACATCAATTAACAACCATCTAGTCTAGCTCTGGCTATGTACTCAGTAAGTTGGTCAACAAGACGCCATTTTGACGCTTTCCCGTTTCTACGGAAGATTACTTTCGGAAAATACCGAAGTTCACCTCCGATTGGTCCCGAGTGTAACAAAAACTCTAAGATGGCCGCTGCCTGGTGTTCTGGCGTACAATAAACAAAAAGAGAAATTTGATTTCATATTTTCCAGAATTTTGGTTACACCTCAAGGAATGATTCACTTCAATAGAGGTAAATGGAGATGAACTGTAGTTAATTATTTTGCACATCTGACATGACGGAATGAAAGGCCGTCAGTAGCATTTAAAACTTGTACTTCGGTGATCAAATTATTGTTGACACTTTTTGTCATTTTGGGACATGTTGTAAAGTTAAATGGCACCACAGTGTAACATTTAATGTCTGGGTGAAAATAGGGTTTTATCAAATCGTGATCTTATGCAAGAAGAGGCCGAATTTATTCATAACTCTACAAGATGACTTTTGGGATGAGGGATGGAGTGCTCAAGCACATTGAGTATTATTGAGTAAGCTGTACTGTACTGTCTGTTGTCTGTTGTGGTGAGATGAACTTGAAGAAATTGGGTGGACTGCTTGTTGAACTTGATATGATACTTGATGAGAGAATGAGAGGAGAGTCAGAGTCAGAACATTTTTTATTGATTTGTCAATTCAGTGTCAGTGAGAAACAGAAAGTCTGCAATAAAACGGGTACTTTGACAATGACAAAATCCTGAGCTACATACTACATGAAGCTCCTACTTTATGGGACCCCTCCTACTTATTTGACTATGACTATGACTATGACTATGACTCTCTATGTACTATCATGCCTTCTTCAGCCTTCTAGTTCAACGAGCTGCTAAATTGTGGATTTTATTCTCAACATCAGATCAGTTCATGTGTACTACAGTACTAGTTCTAGTAGTACTACAGACCATACAGACATCAGACTCGGACAGCTGCCACTACAGATTATAACACTGTATCTCCTATTCATTAAAATATTTTTTTTCTCTATTCTGCTTTTTGTCTCGCAAGTTAGACCTAGTTAGTGTTTGGTTTTACAATTTACAGTGGCTACTCAACACAGGGTTTAGTATGAATAACAGGCAGTAGGTAGCGTGTTATAATGGTCCATTTGGCTAGTGATTAGACAGTCTTCAAGTTTGCTTTTTCCCCAAAGACATTAAATGACAGTGTGATTGATAATGTTAGCTTTTTCTTTGATGAATATATTGTTGGTATCTGAGTGCAATAGGCTGCTTCCATGCATTAACTCTTTGTCTCCGAGTGGCCGCTGATAGCGGCCGATAACTGAAACCAAAATGCCGACTGGCCGCTGCTAGCGGCCGGTAGCGTTATGGACTGAAAACAGCTATATTATACTACTAATAAATGATAATAAAACACTTTAAAACTTATAGGAAACGGAAGTGGGATATTTAGCTCTCACATGAGCCACAGCATTGCTTTGTTTACGATCTAAAACGAAAGTGAAACTAAAGATTTCAACAAGGAGTGCTCGAAAGAGAGCTACGGTTGTATAGGCATAGGCAAAAAAACCCAAATATTGAGCTGGTTGAACGCCTGTGTATATTTACCTGAATGGATTTACATCAAAAACTTTGACTCTTTGTGCAGAAAAATGAATGTACAACATGATAAAACAGCTCAAAAGACAAAACTATCATGATCTAGATCTAGATAGATAGTATTTTTTATTTAGGTAAGAAGTGAAAAATACGATTTATTTTTTTGGTTACCAAAACATTTCTGCAATGCAGTACAGTCATTTCCCTTCACATTCATGCCAGACATGATATATCTTATATAAAAATAAAGTCATCAAAACTAAAAATTCAACCATGGTGCCGAGATTTTTATTTGTCCGAAAATTAATTCCGGAGACAAATGATTGATGCCTTTTTATTTTTGTTTGTTTATACAAATACAACATAATATGGAGCAAATTAGCATTGAAAAAAAATGTCAACACGGTTTAGTGCACTTGGAATTTTGTGTGACATCAGATGGATAAAAATAGTCTCATGCGAAACGGCAGAGAATTCCCTTTCCAGTGGTGTTTTCTGCTTTTTTGTCTAATAGAAGGGTCTTAAATTTCAATTTATGAACTTCAAATGAAAAAAAATTTGGTTTTTCATGCTTAAATTCACTAACAGACGGCAAAAAATGATAAATTTGGCTATTTTTCTGATAAAATCTTGAAGGTACGAAACGACTGAAGTTGAGTCCGAATAGCCACTTCGATTCACTATTCGCTCCACCGGGATTCGACCCCTTGACCACTCGAACCAAATGGTAGTGACTACACCACTACACCACCGGGTCTAATGTGTCATGCATCCCAAACCATTCATCAAGTCAATGTTTGCCATCAGCCTGTTATTGTTATAGTTGAGAAGTAGGACTTCAAAAATGGTTTACTGACCAAAGGGAAATAATCGTGTAAATTACTTTTTTTTTGTAAATGTTACGTAACTTTCTAATAATGATTATTCAAATTATTCATCGTATAAACTAATAGGCAAACTTATATATTTTTTACACAAAAGAAAATAACTTTTTTTTATCATATATGTAATTAAATTATTAAAAAAGAATTCAAATATTTTATATTTTATAATATACGATTAAGATCACCATTGTGCCAAAGGTAATATAAATTTAGTCGCACAATTTTTTTTTCAAGTACAATTATCGCTTCTCGGCCTTTTGGCTAAGATCAAAGTGTAGTATCTGTTCTTATCAGCTTAATATCTGATACGTGGTCTATAAGGCCACTACGATATTAAACTGATTTTTGGACATAGGTGAGATGCCCAGGGCTTGCTCTGCTCTCGCCACGGGTCGGCCTGGTATTGCAGTTCTTCCAGGAATGGCCCAACCACAAAACGAAATGACATGAATGGTGACAAATATTAAATATTAGTTAATTCTTAGGAGAATGTGTGGATGTGCGTGTGTGATCGTATACTTACACTGGGAATAGGAATGAAGGTTGTGGTAGACAGTGACTATGCGTGTGTGTGTGTGTGTGTGTGTGTGTGCGTGTGGGTGTTGTGTGTGTGTGTGTGTGTGCCTGCCTGTGTGTGCGCCTATGGATGTGAGTGTGTTGGTATGTGTGTGTGTTGGTGTCTGTCTGTCTGTCTCTCTTTGTGTATGTGTATGTGTGTGTGTATGTGTTGTGTGTGTATGTGTGTGTATGTGTGTGTGTTGTGTGTGTGTGTGTGTGTGTTTTGTGTTTGTGTGTATGTGTGTACACTAGCGTAAGGCCACACAGTGGGATGTGTTCAGACTTCAGACTGTGTTAGTGTTAGTGTTAGCACTAGCAGTAGTAGTCAGTCAGTCCTCTTTGTGCTGTTAACTGTTCCTGTTACTGTTAGTCTACGTTACGTCAAGCCTTACAGTTACATTGACGGCGACCCCTTTGCCCTGTGCCGTCCCTGTCAGACAGTCAGTGTCAGGGTTTCGCTGTTCCTAAGTTATTATTTCCATTTTTTAAACCAACAGTTTAGCAACTCCTCATATTTATAGTATACATTTTGTTGACCGGTTTTGAAATACTGCGTTCGTCTGATCCTTGAGAGAGAAAAACAGCAAACTATTTTAAACAACCAGTACCACCGCCGGTTTTGTGTGTGTGTGTGTGTGTGTGTGTGTGTGTGTGTGTGTGTGTGTGTGTGTGTGTGTGTGTGTGTGTGTGTGT
>JAUELJ010239618.1:0-10074 GCA_031471255.1 Dryodora glandiformis
TTTCTAGAAGGTGTGTACATTTTTAATAAATCTTGTAAATAAATAGGGGCCTTGTTATTTAAACATTTAAAAACAATTTGAGCATATTTTATCATCAATTTTTCGCTCAACGGGAAGCTAGTGAAGTTCTAGGGGTGATATGGCAGGGCTTTTTTTGTTTACACATATCAATCTTGAAGCATGGTTTTGGATAAGCTGCAGACGATTTAAAGACTTTTTAGGAAGGTCAAAAAGCAGAGACCTATCCTCTACCCCAAAAAATCAGGACCTAGTAGACCTTGGACTTTGAATGCAGACGTGTATGACTGCTGATTGCAAATACTCAGGACCTCGTGTTGTTTCTGTTTCTCTTTGTCTACCTAAACCGGACACGAAAGAATCTCTTGGCCCACTTAGGAGCGATAACTCGGACATAATTTTCCTTGCAGTGAATATAAACTTTGTTACGCCCCATTACAATGACGTAGGAGGCAGTCACGTGAATCATGTGACTCTTACTAATGTCAATACAGTCAGCTGACCGAGATATTTCTGAATAAAACTTCTGAGAGCACAGTCTTGAAACAATTCGTCCCGCAACTTTCTGGTAAGACAACATTTCTCTCTCTGGATGAGGTTTACTCCATGTATTCTATTTATGTAAACGATTGGATCGATGTTAATAATGGCTCTTCAGTTTCTATTACTAACGTGAAATCTTAGTAATCTTATGCAACCATATAGTAGTCATAGCGTCAGTATGGCAATGGCCTTTGTCCCTTTTTGTTTACAATCCGCTCCACATCAACTTCATCAAGATAACGATAAAGCTGTGCTATAACTATAATATAAGGTTATCCGCTATAACTATAATACAAGGTTATGCCTAGGAGATCAGGAAGTTAAATTCTAGCCTAGTTTGGTTTTTTCTTTCTTTCTTGGGGTTTTCTAGATAAGGAGAAGAGGAAGTAATTTACCAATCCAATATTTATATAAAAATAGGCCTAGTCTTACTCTTAGTCTTATATAAATTTTATTACATAAATATAAATAAGAAGACCGAAGTTCTGACTTGGCAGATTTCACTTTTTGATTCTTGGCCTTTGGTGGAACTGGCTGGTAAGCATATATTAGTATACAGTTTGTTTTCCGACATGCAAAATACATTGCTATATTATATATCTATTTATTTTATATAAACAGAGTGGTTATTCGCACAGTTGTTTGAATAACTGGTATGGTTAGTCGCACAATAATAAATTATTATGGACTTACATTAAAAGTAAAAAGCAAGAGCAAGTGGGTATTCCAGATTTAACAGATGAAAATAGAATAATTCCAGATCCTAAAAACAAAGCTAACCTATTAAATAAACAACTCACATCTGTATTTTCAAATCAAGAACCCAAAATAGAATATAATGAAATACCAAAAAGCACTTTTACCTAAACACAATTGTGCGAAAAACCGCAGCCATATATATACATTTATATTCTATTGGAAAGCCGGCAATTCGTTATTTCAACTTCGGCACCAAACTTTGGGAACAAATTGAAAATTACAGTTATAGTCTGACAGTACACAATCAATGGCAGAGTTTGTAAATGTTACTCCTTCAAAAGAAGGTAAGTAGAGCAGACGTGGTCGAAAATACTCTAGTTGTATACAGACCCCAACGAGACGGAAGGCAGTTCACTGCCACACCCACCAAAGCGTCTCAGGCGTCAATCTTTGAACTAACTGTGGTGGTCACCTTGCTAAGTCAACAAGCACAGGCCACAGGGCTTCCTTAAAGTTGTGTCACTGGTCATAAAGTGGATCACTGGGTACCTACCATGGTCATAAAGTGGATCACTGGGTACCTGCCGTGGTCAGCAATCTTGGTTCACACGGAGGAATGGGCGATAAATAGAATATAGTTATATTAAAAAACATAAACATTTCTATAGATAGTGCCAAAATCCACCAAGGTGCTTACAACAATTGTGTATTGCCGGATTGTGTATCCATAATATATGCTATTTCGGTGCTGTGCCCAGATCTATAAGTATAAGCAGACTGGTTGGGTTCTGACAACATATATTTCTATCGATGTGATAGCAGTGTTTTGGCATTAATTCTCTCTAATGTTTGAGATATAAACTTCAAATTTGACACAGGGCGATACTTTTTCATATTTTCTTTGCCTTTGTAAGTGGATTTCTTCAATAAAAGAGTTACGTTAGCTTGCTTGAATCTTTCTGGGGAATCTGCCATATTCATGGAACGATTGATGATGAAAGTGATGGCAGGTGCAAGCTCTATGACTATGATGTATGCTTTATGACAGGTGGCGTAATTGTGTCTAGTGAGCACATTTTGTTAGAGGACGATTTCACATTTGATGTCACTTCTTCAGTTCAATATTCAATATCACTCAGAACATTGATGGGGGTGTCATCATTAATATTTGTTTTGATTGTTGGGACTGATCAAGATCAGTTTGAGTTTTGTTATGAAAATATATATGTTGAAGCGCTCAGCTAGTTCATCTTCAGAGTTGTGGGTTGGGAGAGAATGGCCATCGCGACTCTGTTTCACCAGACTGTTTAAAGTTTTGTATAGTTCTTTGCTTTTCGCTTTTCAATTTCTCTAAGGTGTGATATTTCTTGCTCCTTTTAATTATTTCCTTTGTCTTGATTCTCGCGTGTATCTTTGTGGACATGAAGTCTTGTTCTGTGTCGTATATGCTGCCCTCCTTTCCTTCTTAGCTTGGATAATTCGTTGCAAAAGCAGCTTGTATCTGGGCGGAGTGTTTTCATTGATTTTATCAGAGCAATCACAACCTATTAAAGCTATTCTTACAATACAATGGGGTACTAAAGGTAATTTGATCGAAAAAGGAGGAAAAGGTAGTCCAGCATTTCGAAAGTTGATGGTGTTTCGATTCCATGGTCATATTGAACTCTTACGAGTTGCAACGCTGATTTGAAAATGGCCATCATCGCCTCCAAGTCAGTGCGGTCATTTCTTAACTCTTTATCTCCGGAGACAAAAAGTTAAGACCGAGTAACTTTTAGGGACCAGTGTGTTGAGTATACTATTGTATTATTATTGATCTTTACTTTTACCTAGACCTAGTGCTTGGTGATAAGGAACAAGGGTTGGGACTTGTGTTTGATCCATTACAACACTGACACTCCCAACCTGATACAGAGCTGTTCTTTTGAATCTTAATTTTTTTTTAATGATTTTATGTGGCTTCATGTATTTAAAGTAGCAGTTATAATTCAAAGACGGATTATCTCTTGGATATAAAGCTATGAAAAAACACCAGTTTTAAGGTTCCAGATTACCGTTCACTATATTTCAGAATAAAGATGAGTGAATTTGCATTATTTAAGTATTTTCAGTAAATAACTATCACATCACACATATGTTCTGAAGATATTTTTAACATGCTACACATCTTCCTCTCTGTATCTTTAAATTACTTCGTTAACCTCTAATCATTTCAATGTCTACTGTTATAGACTTAACATGAAACTAGTCTAATTCTTGTGAAAAATACACTGACAACTCTGTCCTTGGGTAATAGAAACTTTATTTTCAACTCAGCAAGTCACATCGTGTCAAATGCTTCCTCAAGCCTTCATTTTTCCCCTTCGTTCTCCCTTGTCCTCAACACACAACACACCCGTGATCCACACACTCACGACTCACTCATACTCATTTCACGTGATACACACTTATATACAAAGGGATTCTGTTCGTGTTACCAGTATAATTCCACAACATCTACTCACACTATGACTTTGAGCGTTTTTCTCTTCCTTCTTTACTACAAGCTTGCAGAGTTCTTAAGACAGTATATTCATATTAATCTACATAAACTTTTACATTTTCACATCATTTTTGTAAGTTTCCCTTTATCTTTACAAAATGAAATTTAACTCTTTTATATTAAATTGGGGACTTACGAAGAGATCTTAGGAAGAATTAAAAAGAGGAAAAAACACAAACACAGTGTAAAAGAGGCAATTAATAGAGATGGAGCAAGCTTCATGTTTAAAAATTGACAGAAAAGGGTATGGTGAGGATATTTTCCTCTTGTTGGCCCATATATATATAAAATATAAAATATAATGATTTAACATATTCGTTTTATTTGTTTTATGTTTAAAAAAAAGAGAATGTCAGTAAACAAGGTATGAAGTATTATGGATGTGGTGGTGTGTTATTTTTAGACATGAAAATCATGATTGGTGCTCATGCCCTTGGTTTGTTGTTTTTGTGATATAAGCTGTCAGAGTGGTTACTGTCTCTGCCTCTGGTGATTGCACCTTAACCACTGTTAATGACTAGTCAAGCAGGTCTTCTCTTATTTGCTTGAATAATAAACAGGTGACATTTTTCGTAGTTGGCTTTGGGCCAGGTCTCATGTAAACGTGTGTTGTGGATTATATTGAATTTCATTCGTCATAATTGTGTGTGTAGTTAGACTTGAGGTCGTTGTGAAATAATTTTGAGTGTGATCAGTACCTACCATATGTATAGTAGTGGACTCTGTCTAATTTTATGAATATTTTATTACACAGGCTTTGGCTACTGTGTGACAGAATATTAATGAGTTGCTTTATTATTATTTATTTTTTCCCCCTGTGTGTGTGTGCTTTGATCGTCTTTAACATTTCATATGGAGTGTAAACATTCTTCACAAGTTAAAGCGTTGTTAATCATTTTCTTCTTTTAAATGCTTTCAAGGTGTTCTTAATTGTCTATAATTTGAGTCAAAGCCAAATTGATTACCACCAGTCTTACTTTTGCATGAAAATGATCTCAGAAGATTTATATGCAGTTGCACACCTGGCATAACGCTGTGGATTTCGTATTGTCTGTAATATGAACATGTTTTCTTTATTTGTGCAGATATTCAAAGCTAGCTACCTGTGTGAGCATTAAGATGCATTCCAACCTCGTTGTCCTGCTGCTGGCGGTGGTATACACCAATGCCAACCCCACAATCATCCGAATGTTTGAGATTCAAGAAGCCAAACCCATTCCAGTGACAGAACCTCATCAGGCTACGTACAAACTATCTTTTGCCAACTACAATGAGACCTGGCAGGGCTTCAAGAAATTGTACAGTAAGTCGTTTATATATTGTCACTTTTTCAACTAGTGCTATTTTTTCCAGAATTTCTTAATATATAATATATATATGTGTATAGGAAACAAGCAGTAATGTTGGATTGATTACCCCTTTATTTTTTAGAGACAATTTGATTGGCAACATAAAAAGCGATCTATTTTATCTTTTAACATTGAGATTCTTTACTTTTGATCAGTTTTTTTGTTTCATCTGGGCATCATGAACACCCAGTTAAAAAATATATGGCCACGATATACATATATATATATATATATATATATATATATATATATATAAGCGATTCTTGTTTCTGAAAGTTGCATAATATTAATTTAGTTATCTTCCTTTACCATCGTCAGGCAAGGTTTACAAAACCATTGAAGAGGAGGCTAGTCGTTTTGAAATATTCATGGAGAATATCAACATGATTGAATCCCACAACTGGAAGTTCCACCACAAGCGTTCCACCTTTTGGTTAGATATCAACCACTTCACCGATATGGTATGTTTGCTTTTTTAAATTTCAATACAATGTACAGATTAAGAAAATATGTGATCATAATAATTACACTTGAAAAGGTTTATTATACATCTTGTGAAAGCATAATTAATTACAAGGATGTAGCACAGGGGTTTGTGGTTTGTCCTCTAACTTTTACCTTTTCAGAGCCGTTAGTGTCATGGCCCACTTTCTCTTTCTTTCTTTATCGTTTTACCTTTCGGTGTTTGGCATGTAGTAGAAACCCCTCCACTGATCTATATCCCTCGCCATCCTCCCTGCACCCACAAACGTACACCCTCTTTTTACCACATGCCCCCTATAATCTCTTCCCACTTTGTTCATGGCCCACCTTTAAAGCTTTATTGTAAAAAACCGTAACTGGGCTATGCAAGGAGCATGTTGATTATTTCAAAGTGTTCAGTCCAATCAATGTTTTAATTTATAATTTCAGACAAATGAAGAGTTCAGAGTCATGAATGGCTTTGGAAAGGTTGGTGCAAGGTCAGCCCCAGTCAACCGTGACTGTGCCCAGTACACGCCTCAGACCAAGGATGTTCCATCCCAAGTTGACTGGAGGGAAAAGGGATACGTCACCCCTGTGAAAAATCAGGTTTGCCTTTATTGATCATGCTAAAAGATATATTGTGTACTTAAGATGTACTTTTAAATAAAGTAAAAACTTGATGTCTAATGTATGACATGGGTGGGTGACATCTGCCTGTACCTTCTGGTACTGATTTACATCTGGATTTAGCAAGTCAAAGGAGTCGATTCTTTGTGCAATGTCTATTGTATCCCAAAAAAAAATTCTTAAAAATTATTTGTAATGTGTATGCCTTTTCTTTTTCTCGCTCTAGGAACAATGTGGTTCATGCTGGTCCTTTTCAACGGTAAGTGTTTGCCATTTTGTCATTTATTTTGATGATTTATCCATTTCATTGAAGATTGCTCAAGAGTTATCTGAAATAAGACATTTTACAATTGTTGGAATGGAGTATAAAAGGGTAAATCGGTCGTTATAAAATTTTTCTTGTGAACAATATCCTTGTGAAGTTTGCACAACTATAAAAAAAGGAAGCCCTGGGGGGGGGTGGGGGGGGGTGGTATTTCTTACCTCTAACTAGCCTGGACGTCAAGACCAGATTTTTACATTTGTATTTTTTTAAATTTACACCCTTGATTACTAAAGTAAGTTATTTGATGTGTACTGTTGTTTGTATAGATTGATTAGTCTGTCTGTTCAATCTTCACTCTTTTCTGTTTGCCACAGACTGGCTCCGTTGAAGGTCAGTGGTTCGCCAAGTCTGGAAAGCTTGTCACCTTGTCTGAGCAACAGCTGGTCGATTGTTCTGGTAACTATGGAGATCAGGGTTGCAATGGTGGATTGATGGATTATGCCTTTGAGTATATTATGGATGCTGGCGGTTTGGAGAGAGAAGCAGACTATCCTTATGAAGCTGAGGTGGGTTGTGGTCAATATAAGATTGCAGATTGTCAATTTTGTGTGGCTTTGATTCTAACCTTAGTCTTCAAGGTATATATGTTGAAACTGCAGTTTTGCTACATTTGTAGCATTATTGTCTTGATGATTATGATAATTGTGGCACCTAGGATTTTTCTACCTTGGTGGATAGATTTTAATACAGGATTGTACAATACCTAGCAAGTTTTCTTGGATATCATGAGATTCAGACTGGATAGCGTTTCTTGATGCTGTCAATTATTTGCCAATGTTTTGCATAGCTCAGAATGAGGTGGACTACTTTGCCATCACATTACTCATTTGTTGATGACATGCTGAGATGTATTTGCTATATTTGTATGTATAATAAATGTATATGTTTATATTTTTGTCATACGTTTTCTATTTTTAACAGGATGATGTATGTCGCTTCAACCAAACTTTGGTGGCTGCCAAAATTAGAGGCTGCAATGATGTGGTACCAAACGGAAATGAAGATGCCTTGAAAGTTGCCCTGGGCAACATTGGCCCCATTTCCGTTGCCATCGATGCCAGCAGTCCCCTCTTCCAGTCTTACAAAGGAGGTAAGCGTGGCTTAACTTGTCTCATGTCCTGTCTTTTTTTTTTTTTCATTTTTCTCTTGTTTTATCATTTTGACAAGTGTGTGTGTGGTAGGTGGCATACATGACTTTGCCACTCTGGAAGTTGTCTGACCTATTCATCGCCAGCATTACTTTACCTCACTGTAATGATGGGCTGACCTATTCATGGCCAGCATTACTTTACCTCACTGTAATGATGGGCTCTCTTGACAGCAAACCCATTTTCAGTTCATTCTTTTAATTGTAGTATCATCAGTGTATCTCTTTGCATCATAACAAAGTAATGTTCCTTACACAGATTTTAATATTTGCTTTGTATTCTCCCTATTCTGTCCAGGTGTGTATGACAACCCATCCTGTAGCTCTACCCAGTTGGATCACGGTGTCCTCGCAGTTGGCTATGGAACTCTGGAGGGAAAAGACTACTGGCTGGTCAAGAACAGGTGAGCATAATTGGGTTTTTTTTCTGTATATTAGGTCTTAAAATTATACTCAAATATTGCCTCAGTCCTATTGTTATCAATAATTCATGGTGCCAGGGAATAGCATAAAGTAGACGGACAAAAGTAAGCCACCGTAGTGATAGTGTTTATATAGCGCATGGTCGTGATGAATAAACACTATGCTTCATTTTGTTATGCTCTGCACACTTGACATCAATGAATGGAGTGTGTACATTGATTATTCAACACGTTAAAAAATTTCATATATGCACATGCATTCAAACGCACACTCCCACACCGTGTGGATATTTTTTATGATGCTATTTTGTTGCAAGTCATATCCTTAGCCGGCTTGTATGCATAATTTGTTCCTTGACAAATATGGCAACTTTATTTTTCTCCCATAAAAGAGGCCTTTTTTGTTGGTTGTTAATGCTCATAGATTGAATTGGAACATCTTTTTCAAAAAAGTTATTCAAATAGCGTTTTAACATCCTTTACAGTGCATGGCCTCTTGGAAAGCCATCTTCAAAATGACTATAGAAATGGCCCAGCTAGTGGTCCCACTATTGCCACCTCACCCAAACCAATCTCCACTACTACTTATTCATTGACTTTGCAGTGGTATTTCATTTTTGTTTTTGTTTTTTTCTTTCTATGACAGCTGGAGCACAAAGTGGGGCAGTGAAGGATTCATCTACATGAGTCGCAACAAATCCAACCAATGCGGCGTGGCCTCTCAAGCCAGTTTCCCCCTTGCCTAATGGTCCTGAACTAGTTTTAGTTACCTTCCAATTTTTACGTTCATTCCACACGTAGTAGTACTTGTGATCTTTAGTTCAAGACTGTCTTCTAAACCTCTAAATTTAAAAAAACCCAACAAAAACAGAACTACCCCCAACGTTTTGAGATAAACTTAAAAATCATCTCTGCGGTTATTTTCAACTCCGCAAATTTTTAACCTTTGGCCTTTAACCGTTTCGTGTTCATAATTTGATGCACTAAGGCCAAGGTAGATATCTTGGTTTGGCAGAGGCTTATCTCAGGTAAGAGTTATTGAACTATTCCAAGTATTATTATTGTCTTATTTACATCAATTGTCTTTGAGAGAATGCATGGTGTGAATTTGTGGACATTATCGTGAAACTGATGGAATGATGTTTGTGTAATCACGAAATGTTTTATCAAATTATGTGAACATGAATGGAATATATATTGATGTGTGAGAACAGATGCTGCCTTAAATTTTAACGAAAATAAAGATAACATATATTTTTGTCTCATCATGGTTCAATGATCTTTCACATTTGGATCTGTAAGTTGTATTTACAAACTAAAAGTAAGTGATCTGCTCATGTGTTTTGAATTTTTAAATATTTTTTTTAAGTGTTTGAACATCATTGTGTGGATTTTCGAGGCACAGTGGAAAAATAAACATATATACAGCATTCGATTCACTGATGCAACCATTGCTCCATCACCAAATCCAATTCCTCATTTCTAACGACTGTCATTTAAGACTTTTTTTTTGGCATAAATAGATATAGATCTAAAATTTACCAAGATCACCCAATTACTTTCATTTTTTGCTGATTTTTATACTTATCTCATTGTATGGTCATTGTTTCAATGTATTTGTATATAAATTGTGTGTTATTTTCCATTGCTGAATAAATATTTTTAAATTAATACTGCTCATGTTGTTTTTTTTCCCCCTGATACAGAGTGAGTTATTAGTTTTGATTTAAATTTTAACTTGTATCCTATCGTGTGGTTGGTGGAACGAATCCTTTCATCTTACTGTTACTGTTCCTGTCGTGTGGTTGGTGGAACGAATCCTTTCATCTTACTGTTACTGTTCCTATCGTGTGGTTGGTTGAACGAATCCTTTCATCTTACTGTTACTGTTCCTATCGTGTGGTTGGTTGAACGAATCCTTTCATCTTACTGTTACT
>JAUELJ010240729.1:0-10071 GCA_031471255.1 Dryodora glandiformis
CTGGATAGCGAGTGGCATAATCAACAATTGTTAGGATATAACGATAACCTGTCTTTGTTCTAGGTAACTCACCCACAATATCTATGGCTATTTTCTTGAACGGTTCCATCACTATAGGAACTGGTTTCAATGGTGCTCTATCAGCTTTACGTTTCCTCGCCACCATTTGACACTCCGGGCAAGTAGAACAATACTGTTTTACATCATAATAAAGGTGTGGCCAATAGAAGTGAGCTTCAATTCTTTCTCTAGTCTTGTCCTGTCCCATGTGTCCAGCCATCGGAATTGCATGTGCAACTCGCAAGATTTCTTGCCGATATGACTCTGGGACTACAACTTGATCTACAAAATATTTGCCATCATGTAAACTATTAAAAGCTTTTCTATGCATATATAAACCACCATGTATGAAATAACCACTACAATTCTGTGGAGCTTTGGAGGCTGCCACATCCCTTACTTTAGATAACGTTACATCGGACTGTTGATCTTTCAACAGTTGCTCCCGATTTCTATCTAATATACAGCTTATATCTCGTTCCCGAGTTACGCTTGTCTCAGTTGGTTCTACAGTAACCTTATTATCAGCTGTTTTCTCAACTACTACCGAAGGTACTTTGCCCTCGAACAAACTTTCTAAATCAGGTACTGTATCTGATGGTCTCTTATCTTTTGTTTTGTTTTGCCTTGGCGTTAAATGTTTCGCCACCAGGAGGTTTTCTCTGTCTAATAATTTATCTGCTCTATCCTGGGCTTGCTGGAGAACAGCTTGCCTGCGCGTGACAGCGTAAGTTGAATGGTTCTGTTCTTCTACATTCTGCTTAATGGGTTCAGTTAGGTTTTCCCAAAGCTTAATCAAATCTTCTTGACACAGTGTTTGACCAAAAGAAGAACGACCTAACAGACAATCTACTGGGAGTCCTTCCATGACTCCAACTAACTCTTTGAATTTTCCACGCTTACTTTGAGTCTCTACCCAAGCTAAAGGCACGACCAATCTTTCCCCACTAGCGGTTAAAACTGTAATTTTATCTCCTAATTGCATCTCGGGATCAACATATTTCTTATGTACTAGTGTTCTTGTGCAACCTGAATCAACTAACATGCTAGCAACTTTTTCATTAATACTACCTTGAAGGTGATAGTCCGCTATTGTCTGGCCTAAGTCTAAAGGTGTCATAGACAAAAGAGCACGAGCTTTCGTCTTTGCAGTACAACTACTTGCATAATGTCCAAACTGCTGACAATTGTAACACCTGATCATAGAATAATCTATTGGTCTTCTAAAACTCCTATTATCATTTGGTACCCACCTAGCTGTTTTCCTCTCTTGATTTGACTGACCTATTGGCAGATTTCTAGTCATCTGTTCTTCGTTAGGCTTAAGACTATTGTCTACACGCCTATTTCGAGAGGTTTCGTACTTATAACCAGCATACCTTCCGTCTATAAGAGGTCCTTTCCTGGCCTGTACATGATCATTAGCTAAATTAGCTAATTCCTCGGCTGTTTTTGGTTTTTTCTCTTTCAACCAAGTGCGTAATTCTGAACTCATACTATCTAGTAACTTTTCCTTAGTTATTTCCTCCATAACACTCTCTCTATCACTAGCTTCTGCAGTAGTCATCCATCTATCTAAGAATCTACGTGTCCGGTTTGCCCACTGAACAAAATCTTCACCTGTTCTTTTCTCACTATTACGGAATTTAAATCTATAGTGATCAGGCGTTAACTGATACGCTTTCAGTATTATTTCCTTGGTTTTAAAGAAATTTTGGGCGTCGGCACCGGTAATTTCTAAGTAAATAGATTTTGCTTTTTCTGATAATTTTGGAATTAAGCTTCCTATCCATTCTTTTACTGGAAGAAGCTGCGCTTTCGCAGTCATTTCAAAGACTAGAAAATAGTCGTCTATCTCTTCATTCTCACGCATTTCTCTAATCTTCAACAGTGTGGGTCTGGAGTGATAATCCGCTCCAACCGAGTCCTTAATTTCCTCTAACTTAAGTTTTCTCTTTCTCTCCTCTACCCTTAATAGTCTCTGTTCATTCTCCTCTCTATTCCGTCTCTTTCTATCTTCTATTTCCCTATTTCGTTCTTTCTCCATTTCCCATTCCTCTCGCTGCTTAATTCTCTCCAACTCCATCCTTTCCTTTTCAATCATTAGATTTTCTCTGGCTCTCTTTTTTTCAAGTTCCCATTGTTCCATTTCTGTAACTCTTTGTAACTCTAGTTTTCCTTTCTCTAAATCTACCTTTTCTCTAACTAATTCTCTCTGGATTTCAAGTATCTCTATTTGCTCTTTAAGCGTTAAAACACTAACAGATGCCTCTGCCTTTTTATCGTCGTCTACTTTAAGTTTGCTCGCTAGCGTCTTGACTCCATCCTTACTAACAATAACAATACCTCGTTCTTCAGCTTCAGCCCTTAGATCTTCTAAGCTCCATTCATTATAATTAACCATTATAATATCAAAATTATTTACCAATGAGTCGAAGTACAAGTCACCGCTAATGTATATGTGTTTTGTGAGGACAATCGATAGGGAATCCCACTTCTGACACCAAATTATGTGGCAATAACCGTCCACGTTATATTTTTCCCCAGTCCATTTGCATTGTGTTGACAATACAACGCACAAAAACACAAATACACATAACGACAACATGAAACTGAATACTTTAATTAAATTTTTACAATATATACACTACCCAGAACTAAATACTATAAATGTATACTTAAAGTTCAGAATTGTTTCTTGCCGGCCAGTTGATTTTCTCCAAGTATTCTTCCAACTTTGCACGCGTGGTCTTTACTTTTGTCTCCAAGTACTCTTTCAACTTTGCACGTGTGGTCCCTACTCTTTGCTGTTCCTGGTCGCTGTTTGGTCCTTTAATTCTTCTTACTAAATTATTTTTCAACTTTACTCTTTGAATGAACTTCAAATATGGATCTGTTTGTTTCTTCGCTGCTTACGTATTTCTTTTGAGTTTGAATGGGTTTCAAAACGTGAGTTCTCTTATTCTTAACGACCTTTTCTCAACAACTTCGACGTGGAACTGACCTCCTTTTCATAACTGACACGGCTTATATACAGTTAACATTAACGGCTTACGTAACGGACTTATTTACAATGAAGGATTACATAACTTTCTTACTCAAAATGACAAAGTGATTACATGACTTTACACGGACGAAAATACCTACTTAATTACAATTGTTACATACAAAAACAAGAACTTAAAATACTTTACTAATCAGGAAACAATGAACATTGTCACAAGTGGGCAACATAAGTTTTATCGCAGTCTTAGAGGGGCAGCGCTAAAGTCGATGCATTATTTGGCTCGCAGCTAGCTGTCGGCATCAGTGCTGTTTGTGGTTCCCAATTTGGCGTTTTTTAATTTGATGTTTGTACAGCCATTTCCTTTAATGCCAAGCCGCACATATATGTTTGTGTCAGTCTTGATAATACCTGCGTAATCGTTGCCAGGTGTGCACGTTACGATAGTGGTTGACTGTACACTAGTTAATTTTGTCAGTTCCTTGGAGCTGGTAGCTCGGAGCTGTACATCTGTTGTAGCACTGTGTGCATTTATATTGTTGCTAGCTTTGGCGAAGTTATGTTGTGCTGACGAATACCATATAAGCGTCCAAACCCATACGGCCACCTATGTTTTAGGCGTGCTCAATGCGCTTGGTTATTCTGTCGGCACACATTTTGTGGATCTGGGCTTGTACGTTTCAATATCTTGGACATGTAAAAGTATACATGATCCGACTACAGCCAAAATATCTTGGGCATGTAAAAGTATACATGATATGAAAACCGCTAATTTGAAAGCGTCGGTGTGCGGTTTGCATACCGGTAACTTTGCAGCTGCCCCTCCAGCTGCATGGGTTTATCACTGCTAGCTATCAGAACACTTTTTGTGTCATTATTGTTATCATAATAGCTGTCATAGCATTTGTTATGTCATTATCGCTATCTGTCATAGTACTAATTGCTTATTAGCACGTGCTTGTCGCAACGTCTGAGACCCTCTGATCTGTCGCCTATCCGCCCGGAAGCTGCTACCAGTTCACAGCAGGGAATGGTAACGCTGGACATGCAGGCGTTGGCCGCTACAATCTCCGTTGCAGTTTCGCAAGCTGTGGAAAAGGCTATCGGAACGAGGTCGAGTGCTGGGCCAGCTCAACAACAGCTGCCTACTACAGCGACGGCAATCACAGAGCAAGCGATCGACCATGCGATACACGAGGAAACTCGTGTCATCGCGGAAGGTACAGAGGCTATAATCAGCGATGATGCCACCCTGACTTCCACCAGCCAACCGGCCCGTCCCGCTAATCTATTTAGTAGTGTTGCCGTTACGCTGGGAAGTCGGGTGAGCTCTAAGATTAAAGCCAAAATTTGGGCCGACGAATACGTCGACTTTGGTACTTTGCTCTCGTTATCACCACCGTCTGAAAAATATTCAATTTCATTAGCGCCGTCTGCTGGCAATAGTTTAAACCAGCCTAAGTTATCTATTGAGCCATGGCAGACCTCCAAGAAAATCCATAACCTTACTCAGTGGCTAACAGCGTTTAATACGTTTGTTGCCATCTATGCAGAAAAATTTCCGGGAGAAGCCTCGCGCCTTATGAAATACTGCGAAGTAGTGCGCGATATTGCGGCAAAACCAGGGGACTGGGCGTTTTACGACGAGCAGTTCCGCTATATTCGGCAGTCGTCCCCTGCCCAGTACCCCTGGGACGCGATCCATTGGGAGCTATGGCTCAAGGCCCGTTACTAATTTTCGTGCCAGACCACAATCTGACCGGATCCCAGATAAGGCCCCAATGCGGTCGCGGTTTCGTCAGCAACCTTTCGCAAAAGGAACATGCTGGGTTTACAATGCCGGTAGATTTTGTCAAGGGCCGTGTCGTTTCGACCATTCGTGTGGCAAATGTGGTGCAAAACACCCGGCCAACCAGTGCTCAAGCGACACTCAACAACGAGGTCTTTCCCCCAAAAGTGGTTCAACACCTCCAGCCTCTAATACTAGGCAACAAGCCAGTTACCCCCGTAAAGGCGGAACGGCTTAGATTTTTACTATCAGGTTATTCGTCGTCCGGTTTTCGATTCCTAGTTGATGGGTTTTCTCGCGGTTTTCGCATCCAATTTTTGGGGAAACGGCTTTCGTTCGAGTCTCCTAATCTCAAAAGTGCCAACCAGCAACCGCAGATTGTTATCGCGAAGTTAGGAAAAGAATGCGCAGCCGGACGAATCGCAGGCCCCTTTTCTACTCCACCATTTAAACAATTTTATTGCTCGCCTTTGGGTATAGTTCCCAAGAAAGATCCGTCTGAATTTCGATTAATCCATCATTTATCTTACCCTAAAGGCTCGTCTATCAATGATAATATTCCTGATGATTACTCATCAGTTAAATATGCGTCCATCACCGACGCGATAGCTGTCATCAAACGGACAGGCGCTGATTGTTTTATGGCGAAGACCGATATTAAATCAGCCTTTAGAATCGTTCCAATTCATCCCAGTGACTATTCCTTGCTGGGCATGAAGTGGGACGATTTATACTACTTTGATCGATGTCTTCCAATGGGCTGCTCTTCCTCGTGTGCCATTTTTGAAGCTTTCAGCACTGCTCTAGAATGGCTATCCATGCACCGCTTTGGGGCATCTGGCGTTTTGCATATTTTAGATGACTTTCTGTTTATAGCGGGGACGAGACAAAAGTGTCAAACAGACCTCGACAACTTTCTGCGTATGTGCAAATTTCTCGGAGTCCCGATAGCACAGGAAAAAACAGCCGGCCCTGATACTACGCTGCAATTTGCGGGCATCACCCTCGACACCGTGCAACGGGAAGCCAGACTACCAGTCGATAAGCTTCAAAAATGTCGCACGTTGCTACAAACATTCTATAAACGGCGCAAAGTTACACTTAGGGAATTACAGTCCCTGTTAGGTTTACTGAATTTTACTTGTTCAGTTATTGTTCCGGGCCGAGCGTTCCTTCGCCGTATGATCGATCTTACCAAAGGTGTACAACGCCCGTCTCACCACATTCGTCTAAGCAAGGAAACCAAGTATGACATGTTAGTTTGGTTAACCTTTTTAGAAGATTTTAACGGGCGCACTTTCTTTGCCGACGAGAGATGGGACGCGTCCCATCTTGAGTTGTTTACCGACTCGGCAGGTTCAAAGGGCTATGGTGCCATCTTTGGTAAACATTGGTGCTACGGCGCGTGGCCGGACACGTGGAAATCTCTGAATATCACTTTTCTAGAGTTATTTCCCATCGTCATTGCGTTACATATTTGGGGGTCTGACATGGCAAATCGCTGCGTTCTCTTTTTCACTGATAACGCTGCTCTGGTTGACATTATTAACCACCAGACCTCTAAACACAAATTAGTCATGGTCTTGATACGTGACCTAGTTTTAACCTCTCTCAAGTTTAACATTGTATTTCGCGCTCGTCACATCCCGGGTGTGAACAATACGCGTGCCGATTACATCTCTCGTTTTCAGGTAGATCTGTTCAAGGAACTATCGCCCGATGCGGACGAGTTGCCTACGACAGTGCCAGAAAGCCTACTGCCGAAGAGTTGGTCACTAATTTGAGAGACCTCTTAGGTTCAGCTTTGTCAGCCAGCTCACGAAAAAACTACCGTAGAGCATGGGTTGTGTTTAATGATTTTATCGATAGGTTTTACAGCTCCAGGCCAGATTTACCGATAACTACGGCTTCTGTAGCTCTTTTCATTTCATATCTCTCCGCACGCAAGTTGGCCCCGGCTACTATTTCATCATATCTGTCGGCCATCGGATACGTGCATAAGATTAGAGGTTTGCCCGACCCCACAAAAGCTTTTGTGGTTATAAAGTTAATGACAGCTGTGGGTCGCGGTAAATCATCTGATGTCAGATTGCCAATCTCGAGACCAGTGCTTCATGAGCTTATTCGGTCTCTCAACAACACCAACTCTTCGGCCTCTCAACGTACGCTGTTTTCCGCGATGTTTATGTTGGCATTTTATGGCTTCTTTCGAATCGGTGAGATAGCGACTAAGACCTTAACCAACACCAGCTCAGTGGTGCCCTACGATAACGTGACATTCCTCATGCGCGAGGGGAAAATACACATGATTAAGATCACCATTACCCAATTTAAGCATAATACAGATAACCGTCCGTTTGACATCGTGATTGAACGCGAGGACTTGTTACCATACTGTCCTGTTCAAGTTATGACGGAATATTGTAAGGTCAGGGGCCATAAGCGTGGCCCGCTTTTCTGTTACCTCGATGGTAGCCCGGTAACTATCAGTCAATTTAATATAGAACTTCAACGGTGCTTAATTTTCTGTGGTTTAGATACTTCCAGATACAAAAGTCATAGTTTTCGCATTGGCGCTGCTTGCCACGCAGCTGATAAAGGTTTTACTGATGCTCAAATTAGGGCACTTGGTCGCTGGAAATCTGATGCCTTTAAACTGTACATTAGGTCTGAAACACTGCACGTAAACGCATAGATATAAAGGACTGCCATTTGGTTTCATTTACTTTGTTAAATGGTAAAGTTGTTGATATTCTGTCAATGGTAATATAGCACCTAATTTTAGCATTGAGATAGGTCAGACATGGGCTGCTATTTCATCGCCTTGTTATTATTTGTTATATTAACTTTCTTTGGTCTACGGACAGTGCTCGGGAGGTCAGACATGGGCTGCTCCCGTCCTGTGCGTACGGCTTTTGCCAATTTAACGGCAGTTTTTAATGTTATTGTTGCGCACGTCGATCAACGATTGATATTTGAGTATATTATGCTGTTATTATATTAGCACGTTTATTTGTCGTATTGTGACGCAGGTCAGGCTTGGGCTGCTGCGTCCGTTTTTATTCGCTCGCGAGCTCTACGGTCGTCTTGGTGGGGTTGCCACATTGTGGTGGCTTGTGGCGGTTTTTCCCCCACCTTTGTTGAAGAGATCAGTTCTCAGTTATCTATCATATTACAATTTAAATGAGGTAAAATAAAATCGTCACATTTGTGGCCAAATTTATTCCAACCACTTTGGGAGTCATTCCTGTCACTATAGTAACTCTCATCAACAAACAAGTACGACGACGCGCGGAGCTCGCGAACTCATTTTTATGATAACCAAATTACTTGGAGCAAAAAATAAATATTATGTGAAACCATAATATCATTTTTGTGATAAGAGATTTGTTAATTACTTATGCAGTCAGTACTGCTATCATACTTGACAGTCCGCAGGATTCGGTATTGGGTTGCAGCTATTGTAATTCTCTGACCAATCAGGTTAGTGGGTGTTGCCGCGTGATGGTTATAGGGCATGATGCGCCAACCACTCGCCCCTTTCTACTTTCACCATCATAGCGTGAACATCATTCTACCTTGTGAGTAACTTTCAAGCGTAATTTTTCAGGTATTTATAACCAGTTTGAATTCCTTGCTATTCCTTCCGTGCTGATTCTCGAATAGCGATGGATGCACCGCGTATTTTAATTATCGGCGATTCCTTCATTCGTCGATTATCTAAATTTACACAGCGCGATTGTAACGGTCTCCATTTAAGTTTGGGTATCACCGAGCGCTCTGTTATAAGATGGCACGGCATAGGAGGCCGCACGGTAGCAAAAGTTGTGCAACACGATTTGCACGTGGAGGAGTCTTTCCGCCCTGACATTGCTATTATACAACACGGGACGAATGATCTCACGTGCCGCGCTCCTTTGCCGGTTGGGTCAGCTTTAGAGAATTTTGTGCGTTTATTGCACGACTCATAATGCAATAAGCGAGTTCATTCTATAATACGTAATGCTTATCAACATTTTCACTTTCAAATACTTATCAGGCTTTGAATAATTAAAGCGTTGTTCAAAGTAACGTACCAATAAAACACTTCCCAAGTTTTCTCGTGTCCAAGACTTCGTTAATTTGGCCAGTTTTCGCTATGTCACACATAATATTCGTATTTGAAGCGGTCTCAAACGAGCATAAAGTGCCTATGAAACAAAAAATTAGACCATGTTTTTATTAAATATTGCTTTTATTTGGCCTTTTATCAAACATTTGACGTATCGATAAATTATTTTAGCCAGCGCGAACATTCTTTTGTCTCCGTTTGAAAATATAAGTTTTGATCAAAAAACGAGACAAGGGCCTGGGTACGAATTATGGAAAAGCAGAAAAACATAGGACGCGTGCATCACAAGCCTCATTTGCATCAATCTTGCCGCGCGAAAGTTGTCGCAATTTGAAGAACCAATACGCCAACTTTTCCGCAAAAATAAGAAAGTAACGATAAATGCTAAATTTTAATAATATTGAATAAAAACATGGTCAATCTTTCGTTTCATAGGCACTATAAGGGGCAACATACATATATACCAGTTTATTTGATAATGCAAAGAGTTAAAGCTGATGATATTAAAGCTGATGAATGACTATATATACAATTCATCAGTTGTGATTATACTATTCATTTTATAAAATCTGAAACTAAGGTTCTCATAAAGAGACTATTCTATGATGACTTGAAACTATGAAACTACGGATGCATGTATTGGTCAATCACGGTATAAAAGTCACACTTGCCCAGACGCGTAGTCTTCGTAAGAAAAAATGAACAAGGCAATTTTCGCGTTTAGAAGATCTTCGATCAGTGAGTCACTTAACACATCTTCAGAAAAATGGCAGAGCAAATACATGACAAAATTTCTTGTCACTGAGCAAAACCAGTATATATTTTGGCAGCCTTCCAATACGTGGTTCCTCCAGCAGGAGTAAATGCTGAACCTCATGCTCCAATTCCAAACGTTTAAGATCAGGTAGTCGACGTTAACAGCCAGGAGATTACAGCCCCTCATAAGCAAGCTGTACAGGACTCGTACGGCGTCTCTATTCTTTTGGATTGTGTGTTTTTTGCGAGGTACTCATGTAGCTGTGGTAGTTTGCGTTACTTTTGCTTAGCCGTCTATCGTAATCTTTAACGGTTTTGTCACCTCTGGCTATTTAGGTTTCAATTAATGTG